>JAUJYZ010001190.1:0-45144 GCA_033675265.1 Actinostola sp. cb2023 | reverse complement strand
CATAGCCGCGCTCCCCGCACATGCCCCGGTCCGACCCCCCCGCCCTCCCCCTCTAACTCGTTTGATGATGAGACAGAACTATTAAGGGAGACATGGTTGGACCCTAAAATTGGCCACTTTTGTGACGATTTTCTTTGTACTAATAGTTTTTATTAGTATTTGATTTTAGTGTGAGAGCTTTACGCAACGCTGAGTAATAATAAGTACGGATTGTACGCGTCGGCGTAACCATAGAAACTAATTGACAGAATAAGTCTCTTCAGCAAAGGTGGGAAAATTAACCGCCACCTTAGGAGATAGCTACATCTCACTCCTTCACAACAGGAATAGCGGCGTGCTAGTGGGGCCGGTTGAGGGAAATGTCTGCGAATATGCGTACAACGCGATGGGATGCCATCGCAGCAATACGGGGGTCTGCAATCATAGCCACTCAGAGATACTAAGTAGATGCTCAATGCGCACACTGGTGATCAGATCTGTGGTATGGTTCCGCCGTTCGCCTCCGCTCTTGGAACTGACGTTGCGCCGCAAGTGTTGTTAGTGAACAATATGCAAGGAGGTGATGCGATATAAAAATGTCATGTATACTTTCGATAATGTTTGCTTTTCAACGTCAGACGCACTGATCAATTGATCATGGGACTTTATTGAATCAAGATTAAACAGCACCAAATTATTGACTTTTTTTCCGAAGGTCTAGAATAGAGCACCGAGCTAGATTCATCTATAGGGACATAATGCCCCTGGAGGAGATGAATAATTTACCGGCGATATCAAATACAACAGGGTGCACGACTTTACAAGAACCGTAGCTAAGGCCCTGTCCACACTAATCTGTTTTTGAAACCTCCGTTCAGTTTTCCTTTGACTCGAAAATAACGGATATAAAACTCTTTTTCTAGCATTTGCATTAAACAATAGCGTTTTCATCATCGTTGTCGACGTCCACTAGGGGATGAAAACACGCTGATCCATGCAAAGATGCGTTTTTTCGTCACCCAGACTCGATACGGGACGGTTTTTGTGTCTGTTCACAATCGCGCCATGCTCCACAAAAGCTCCGTTTCTTTCCACACAAAACGACAGACCTAAGTTTTTCAAACGTCTCCGCTTTAGAAAAGCGTTTTTAGAAAACCTCCGTTTTCATTGATAAAATCCCGTTTCGATCGCTTTAGTTGTCTGGGATGCTTCTGGTAACGAAACGCATAAAAAAAAAACTGGTAGTGTGGACGAGGCATACGGAAGAAACACCCTTGATGTGCCTACAACCTCTTGGTGAGGGAAGGTGGGCTTTTCATACTCTAAATAAACTCCGCAAGCCAAACCAGATTGTAGTCAAAAAGGATGAAGCTAAGGATAGGAATTTATGGAGCATAGAAAACAAACGTTGTAGAGGAGCTTTACCATCAAATCGTTGAGTCAAGACAAGTGGCCCGGATGAGTGATTTATAGGAGGAACAAATACTCGAAAACCCTCAATGCTCGTGCGGAAAGCTCCCCCCCACCCTTTAAACCACCCCCCCCCCCCCCCCCCCCCAATTAGTCACATGACGCACCAGTGCCAGATATGTAGACGCCTCATCAGAATCAGAATAAAAATCCCATAAACGATAGAGTCGACCCATTCCAACAGGCCTTCACGTGGACTACATTTTGAAGGCCGTTTGTGTAGAGGTGGACCGTTTGTTGGATGCCCAGAACTAGTGGAGGTAAGTTGGACGTTTGTGTAGAGGTGGCCGAGGGTGTGTAGATCGCGCGCGGTCGTTGTGTAGAGCAGGGAGGTACGTGGTGGCCGTTGTGTTAGATGGTGGGCCGTTGCACTGTAGAGGTGGCGCGCTTGTGTCTGGTAGGAGGGCGCCGCATCGTTGGGTGTTACGCGGGTGGCGCGCGTGACGAGATTGGCCGTTGTGTAGGAGGTGGCCGTTCGGTTAGATTTGTACTGGGGCGTGGCCCGTGTTTGTTTGTGGGTAGCAGCGCGAGTAGGCTCCGTTGTGTGTAGGTAGGGTGGCCGTGGTGTAGAGCAGTGGAGGGCTGGTAAAAGTGTTGGCGTTGTGTAAGAGGTGGCCTTGTGTAGAGGTGACGTTTAGGGACGGGTCTACCAAAATACGATGTAATGAGGTATCCGGCCGCCCCCCCTCACTGGTTGCCGGGACCACAATCCCAGGTGCGAATTTGAGCATAATTGTACTATGATTATAGTATGTGTTTACCTGGAAAAACTGCAACTACCTTCTCAAGTATCCAATGGTAAGCTATTGTTTTTGCGTGATTTGGTCGCTCCAGCCTGAAGTACATACTTAGCCAACAACAATGCATTTTGACGTACTTTCGATATGACACTCAAAGTTCCAGACTCAAAACTCAGGGTTTTTATAATACTGTTCTCGAAGCAAAAGTCTCAATATCCCAGTCGCCAGGAAGAAACTATATGGCATTACCTTTTTGATCATTTGAGTCTGGGGTAAGGCCCAAACACAGGAAAGCCCATCTTCAAGACCGCCATATCTGATTTCAGCTGCCTTGATGTCCGTGAAGAAGGGAAAGGTGGATCCATTACTTGTAGCGAAATTCAAAAAAACCAGTGCACAAAAGGATTAAACGAATCGGTAATGTCCACAACCCGCCTCGCCCACCCCCCCCCCCTTGCAAGATAGAAACGAGTCAACAAGACGCGTCATCGAACCCAGCAAAAGTGGAATGTCTGGTCTCAGTGCATTAATACGGAGTTCAGCAAATTCTCAGTAGTCGTCGTGGTGTCCTGGTCTTCACACGTAGATTCAAACGCACTCCGGATGTCTGTTGAGGCCCACCCATTGTTCGAAGGCATCGATGTCGTACTGAGATACTGACTTCCATTTTATTGCACCGAAGCCAGATAGATGGAGTGAAGCCAAACGAACGAATAAACAGCACCTAAAAAACCGAAACAGCGACTATCAGCTCCACCTCGACTATACCTCTTCCGCGGGAGTCTGAAGATGTTGGATTGAGCGGCAAAAACCTTGGTTGATGAGACAACTACCACAAAAAAATAAAAATGCAAATGAATTATTCAAAAATAATATTGACAAATCCTTTTAGCGCCTTTCGTGCACATTGAATATTCGTTTGTCAGTACGTTATAGGTATTATCACCAAGCGTTAAATAGTTCTTGCCTGCTCACCTCATTGCCACAGCAACTGCAAGGAGTTCCCACCTTCCCGCTCCCCCAGTGCGGGAACTCCTCTTAGTCCGCAGCCAAACCCTGCGCAACCAAAGAAAAAAAGTAAGACGAGAAAAAGCGAACGAGGGGAAGACGGGAACCCACGAACGAAAAAAAAAAGAGCAATAGAGAGACCAAGACGGAAAAACAAAAAAAAATTTAAAAAAAAAAAAAAAAAAAAGAAGAAGAGGACCAGAGTAGGACCCCAGTACCGAAAGGAAGAGAAGACGAACAAAAATATGTATTTCCAGAACCTGCATTAGCTATCCATACAAAATGGATGGATATTGCATTTATTTTAGCTGATAGGGTCTGTAATTTAAAAATAATGAGTTGATGACCCCCAGTCATAACCTTTAGCATCAAGAGTTCTATATAAAAGCGCTTATTCCACCCATTCAAAACGAGAATTGGGCAACCCGTGGAAAATACGCTTGTGAGTGTTAATATGGGATGTTTAAAATACTTTTTCAGGTGCAAGTTTCATATGAATAACGACTATGAGAGTACAATAGAACGTTTTTATTAAGGAATCGACGCAAAATGATTCACACACCTTGGAAAAGATGACCAAGCTTTAAACTCATGTGGCCTGGGACAATCGTGCCCAGCCACATCTTTTACCGAAACTGTAAGTATTTCTTACAAATGATAGGCGCAATCCGGACCAGTAAATTGACCCAGAATCGAGTGATATTTATAAATTGTGCTTCTGACTATTCAGATTTACTTATTTAATCTATTTCGGCATCCTCCATCATCAGATATTTAGCCCAGTTCTTAGGTTAAATAACAGGTGTTTCGAAGAAATGCTCTGGATCGGACCGGAATAAGTAGCTCAAAATCCGTGTATTTCAACAATGTATTTTAATATAAATTTTTGCGCCGATATAAGATTATTCTAATTAACCATTTAGATGACGAGTTCAGTTTCTATGAGTCATGAGTCAAGAGGCGCGTAGCGTCGAGGCTTGACTATGTTGAAACTCATAGGAAACGAGAAACCCGAGGTAGTCGTAAGTATGTTTTAGTGTCAGTAGAAACCCAAGAGCCGACTACCTGTCGGCATATTAATATACAATATTATTGATTTCGCTTTGTTCGCTTGTGTCAAAAAGCTGGCATTTTTTCGCTACTCCCTATCACGTATCACTCAATGATAGTGAGTGTGAGATGTGTAACGTAGGAGATTATGTCCCTATCGAAACGTTGTTGCAGCTTTTCATGTGTAAGTTACACATACATGCGGTGTTTCTGCTTTTTTAGCTGTCCCAATAGTTGTACTAGAAAATGGCAGAAAACCCAGTGGATCACAGCCTTTAAGGGAAAGTGTCACCTGTGACGACAAGCAAGGCGAGGATCTGACACGAAAGCAAGGCCGAGGATCGGGCTTTCGAAGATAATTCTGATCTCTGTGTGTAAAAGGGAATCATACCGTCGCAAACGATGGAAGTAAGGGTATCGCCGCTATCATTAAGTTAGTTAAAGATACAAAGACGCATATTTCCATATGGTACACATGCCCGAAGAAATTAAGGGAATGACCCGAGCCTATCTATAGAGTGTCACATCCCAGTGTATCCTTGTATACGATGGGCTGGCTTGCTGATTCCGTAGCGAGAACACGTTTTATGGCGAACTCCAATGATGCGTGAGATAAACAAGGTCTAACCAATTAAAAGCCAAGCCATTAAAAAAGCAATTCGTCGATCAGCCCATGCACCAACGTTTCGATTTTTTAATAGACGGCACGTGGCTTTTTTTGTGGCGAGCAAGTGGCTTGAACTTTTAGAGAAATAGATAAAAAACCCCAGATCGATGGAAGAGGAATAAAACCAGTGTGTATTTAAAGATGGCGACACCGCTCCTAGCAAGTGGCTTGGGCCAGCAAGTCGTCAGTACGGAGTCCCTAATTTTCCAGATAGCATGCATGCGTTGTACAGCACGAAAATGAACAACCTTGTCAGCCCGACAAAGTTAGACTTAGAGTGAAGGTGCAGCTAAGTGACTAATTCTTTCGCATGTTGCTGATGCGCGCTATGTATGTCAACAAATCCACTGGAATGACTTGCTTCAGTATCCTAAGTCGATCTCTGCTACCAAAAACAGTACAAAGTAGAGAACCTGCGACAGAAGGCTTAGGCAATTATTGATCAAGTAATGATGAGATGAGAAAGAGAAAAATCCGTTTGTGGGAACACAGGAGCTCAGCAATACCAGCTATTTGGGGGTAAAAAAACTTGCACGAAGAATCCCGGATTAAAGAAGATCCAAGACCACTTTTAATGAGAGGATATTGCTATGCACGACTCTCCTCGTCAGAAATCTAGTGTGATGCTTTAGAATCAGTGCCTTGAATGTACTGAATGTTAACTTTGAAGAAGAAGATGACCACAAGATATTTTTGATTGACGAAGTTTGCGAAAACATTTGCAATGAGATCAAGCCCAAAAGATTGATGCGTAGATCGCGGTGACGAAATATAGAAAAAAAATCACGCGCAGGACATTCCTAGGAAGGGTAGCCATGAACCTCACATGGATCTTTACGGCATTGCAGATGACTGGAATAACACGTCTACCAGCTCTTTTGATTTAGGTAAACATCATTAACAGTGTTTTATCCAACAAAGCCTAACCAATCTGAAGAAATTCCAAGTCACTCATCAATAACTGGACTCTCAGATAGTTCTACGAGCATCGCCACCTTGAGTGTGGTACCAAAGATGCCTCTCGGGTATATGTGTAAGAAAATTCCAAAAATGCCAGAGGCAATGGGCTCGTGTCGTGAAGAGTTGCTAAAGAAGAAACCATATGAGCGACGCGACAGCGCTAATCATACTGGAAGAACTGTTAGCACGCTTACGACAATGCTGCTTTAGTACAAGCAATGAATCAAAGTAGTGGGTTCGAGCTGCTTTTTCATTAAGCCCGGTTTTCATATGATGCTGTAAGTCGCGAAGCCAAGTATGACGACCAGCTGGACTGGCCCTTCTTTTGGGAACACGTATAGCTGTGTTGAAGCAAATGCTGCCAGACTTCTTTGCCATCCTTTCATGTAAACTATTGCCCGTATGGCCTCCTACTATCTGCGCTCAAATGAAAGCTTGGAGAGCATGCAGAGGAGCTTTCGAAGTTCTATGAAACGAAGCATGTGATGCATCATTTTCCAGGGCACTTGGAACGGCATTTGGAGTGACAGTTCACGAGACAACTTTTATGCACTATGGTCATGGCCAGGTGGCATTATTGGCATCACGCTGAAGCCCGAACCGCTTGAAGACATGGGCGCCCTGGTCTCACACAACATTCTGACTGTCGTTTGAAAAACATGGCATCGCGAAATACTTGGTTGGCATTATGTGCAAGACACTCACTAAAGAGGAGACAAAGGCAAAAATTGTAGCGTCTAAATGGTAAACTTAAGATTCCGGTTATAGCCTTTAATGCACAAATGAAGTTGCCTACAGTTAATGAAATTACGATATTAGCAGGTTTGGGTACCCTGTGGGTTTTGCCCGAATACTCACAATTGAATATTACTAAAGAGTGCCGAATTTCACACTTAGGCGAGTAACATGCACACTAGTCATTAGGATCTTGAGAAATACATCTTAGGGTCACAAATGTACCCAGTTAGATATTTACTGCATGTTTCTGTGAATTTCATTGGACGCGGCCGGATACCCCTGTGGTTTTATAGAATTTAAATCGGACCACTTGTGCCTACTCCTGATGCCACAAGGCTGACCAGCTCACTGGCCTTCATACTCGGGCCATTCGAAGGAAGCACGAGTTTAAAATGCGTGTATTCTGATCCATTATTTTTTTGTCGTTTTTTTAGGACACAAAATGTGAAAGGTATGTGATCTTATCGGTACACAAAATGCCGATAAGAGTATGTGATCGTTATCGAGTTCAAGATTATCAGGCAGAATGAAGAAGCAAAGCCCACTCTGTTCCCAAAATATATGCGGGTCCCATCTGAAAGAGAGTACTGAAGCATCCTGGATATATTCGAATTTTCGACAGCAAAATGAAATTCCGAATTGTGAAAACTAAAACACGCCAAATAAATAACGGAAAGAGCTGTGGACTGAATGGAAAATCAGAGTTCTGAATGGACTTTACGATGAAGACCTATGTTGTATGGCGGAAGTTCGAGCCGATCTGATCACTCCTTTTAAACACGATCATGCAATCATGTTTAACATGGAGCAAGATTCAATGTAAGAAATTTGGATCAGTGCTTGCTGCATGATGCGTCAGACGCCGTGGTATTCAAAAACCCGTTTGTTTGAAAAGGTTGGTCCAAAAAAACCAATAAAATGAAAACAAATTTCTGAGATAATCTAATGATTTTTAGAAGTGTATTTTATCCATGTTTAAACCATTCGGAAGGAAAGGATGATCGTAAAAATTCGTACTTCAAAAACTTCATGTCAAAAGCATAGATAGGCCGTCAGTCAAACGCCAATCGGGTACGTCAACACCTAAGCGGAAGGTCAATGTACGAAAATCATTGGGAAGAAATTCAGACAACGAAACATTTATCGCTATCCAACTTGCAGGAAAGAAGAAAAGAAACGCTCCCTCTCACATATGTCACCACACGCTGTTCGTCCTTGTGAACGAGTATCGGATGATTGTCGGACAAATGAAGCATGAATACACCGAAATTTATAGGGCAAGACCACATGAGCGCGTCTGTGAAAATCATTCGCGTTTCAAGATTATTCAGCAGGATAATGAGCTGTTGTTGACTGCCATTTCACGCCGATGGTTTCAAGGAAACCGTTTTGAAAAAGGTATCCGTACAATAAAAAATGAAAAGCAATTTTCTGATAAATATATCGATAGATCTATGTCAAGAGCTTGATATAGTGACGGGAGGTTATTCTAAATTGCTCCCGTCATATCCATAGCTGTTTTTTTAACATAAACTCACGACCAACGCCGTCCTTGAAGTATAAAATCATCGATAGACAAGGAACGCTATAGTACAGAAGGTCAGCGAAACAGTCGAGCCGAGTCGAGCATCTTATTGTCAGTAAGCATTGATGGATGTTATTTTATTCCGCGTTGAACAATTCAAAGGAAAAGGAATTCGTAAAAAATGACTTCAAAACTACTCAAAAGCATTTTTAAGGAAAGCAAGTAATTAGTTCGTTAAATCCGAGATCGTATAGCCCGACTCATTCTGGCAGGGACATATAGTCTCCCTGTCACGAAAACTGTCAGTCATTGTAAGGTCGCTCCTCACGCAACCTTGACAGTGCCTTTCATAAGCCCGAGTGTACGCTCACTGAGCGTTTGTTTAGATTTTGTTAAGCATAAGTCTTGGCCAAGAATTCACATATAAAAAACGTTGTGTATGGAAGTAAGTGCAAGGTGTTCCGCTCTGGCTGCCAGGACTTACTCCAGGGAGTCATAACTGACAGATGTCATTGCATCGACATTACCAAAATACACGATATAAAAGATTGATAAGCAGTTTCACTAGCCTATTATAAAACCAATAAAGTTATTTTTATTACCTTGTCTCACTACTATTTGCCATATAATAAAACGAAAATGACACGATGGCTTGTAGGCATTTTTGACCCAGATGGCGACGGCTGCATATATATCAGGGCTGGTGGCTTGAAGGGTCAAGTTGGGCGTTTTTCGCGTCATTGATTCCCACGAAAACGTACTCGTAATAAATAACCAACCTTTTTTAAAATTTCAACCGTGTTTTTTTTTTAATACTTCTATACTCATAACTGGTATCACCCATATTTTTAAAAAATTTTTGAACGCACGTTATAAGGCACCACAATTCAGTATAGCGATATAATATATGTAATTTAACAGCATATGCAGAAGAAAATAGAAAGAAAAATTCTGTGTCCTTTGACTAACATACATTAATATATCAACAAAAACCTACTTAAAATTATGGGATGGCTAGGTGCGTATTTTTCCGTTGTCTGCCAGCGATGGCTTTATGAAAATAAAAAGATCAGCGTAAGCTATCCCAAATTTTAAGTAGGTGCTTGAGTATATATGTATTTTTAGTCAAAAGGATCAGGAATTTCTGATAGAGTGCAAACATCTGTCCATGAAATAGTACAATTACTAAATAGTACTAAATAGTGTGAGATCTCTCTTGTTTTCTCTTGTCTTCATCAGTGCTATTTTAAAGTAATAACTAGTTAGTACTGTTTCACGGGCTTACCTATGGTTGCAAACTTCTATTGTGCTGTTATTTATTTGGACAGGTTTCTACTTTGAAATCAATCCCAGAAGGCACTGGCGAATAATTTGCATATCAAGATGGCGGGTGTTATGAATTGTCATTTGAGGTGACCATGTATCATGTCTTGTACTTGTGTTGCTCTGTCGGCCCCTTACCAAGGTTATACTTTCGCGGTCACTGTATTAAACAAGATGTCACGCTTTTGTTTCTCACGACAGGTAAGTACCAAAAAGTCTTTTTTCAAGCCTGCTTTTTCCCACCAAAATCCTGACCGACAACCCAGTATATGGAGAAATATCCAATCCATGAATGAAGTGATTGCGAGTGGTTTTCGTGCATAGGTTGATGTCGTACTACTGGTCCAAATGCGTTAGAAAACATGCCATTCAGCGGTCGGCCCCTAAAACTTCAAGAAAAAATAGGTAACACAGATAGCATTTTGTCTTTTTTTATTACAATTCATAACCAACATCAAACATTATAATCCTTATAATGCTTACGATCGATAACTTGATCGAATTACTGATCGATTACTGTCGATTACTGGATCGATTTATATCGATTACTGATCTATGAGTGTATTACACTGTAATGCAATTCGATATAAAATCGATGATCGGAACATGAAAATCGATGGGATCAACCGATATATTCGTTAATTGCATATCGATTGGTATCAGTGAATCGATAACCACAACGCGCACAAGTCACAAATGCTGTCCGAATCGATTGCTATCAGGGCATCGATTGCAGCTGTGGTGTTTGGTTACAAGAAGAAATTGGAATTGAACACGTATGCAATCATAATGTAGGACCAGGAAATCATTGGTTGTAAAACGTTCACAAATGTTTGGTTTATCGACGTCTACATATTGAGTACAATATCAAGCAATTAATGAATGATTTGTTATTGATTGATATCAATTCTATCGATTGCACCCGATGGGGAGTAAATGTACATGGGATTCTGCAGAGTAGTAGTTTTGCAGGTGCACTATTCTAGCTCAATTTGTCTTGCACTCGGTTGTAAAAACGCACTTGAGCTCACATATTTTGAGTTGCACATTAAGGTAGTATAGGAAAAAATACCCAAGTTCGGAGAAGAATTAATGAAAAAATACCACGCGTTACTTGTATCTTCGAGCCGTTTCAACCCAGTGACACGATATTCGATTGTTGGAGATCGAGTTTGCTTTTCGTATAGCCGGATGGTCTACATGTTTTCTGCCATTTGTTTATTTACTGAAACAAGCGCGATGACCTCCAGCAAAGAATTTACGTTTCGGATAACTTTAAAAAACTCAAAAATAGTTCAACCTGCACCAATTTCCAGTAGAATTTTTGTGGCGAAAAGAAAAAAATAAAAAAGTAAGTAACAATAGATAAAATTCAGAACAATCACCAAAAGAGCCTTAAAGAAAAAAAAAATCACCCCTATCACTTCGTTTACCGAGAGCAAGCCTAGAGAGGTGCGTACGTGCCTCAAAAACGAAGGACTATGCGTGCTCGTCGTGATTTGTCGCAGTTGAGTTTATCGAGGTCGTTCTTACCATCTGGAGTAAGGTAATAATTAGTTTCAGAAAATTCCAAATATCTATTGATCACAGCTTCATTCTGTCTTTCTAACTGGCTCAGATGAAAAGGTTCTGTAAGGTGTTATTCAACTTTTCGGCCGATGTTTAGTTTCTTATCTATGAATATGCGCTGCCAAATTCGGTCTCAGGATACAACTGTGCCAAGGAATTGTCTCAGTTGCGGGTTGAAACGTAACATGAGATTTTCTTTTAAAAATTCGTCTAATGAACAGATCTTTTCCAATGTCCATTTCGGTCTCAGTTGCTATGTTCAATGGATTTGATGAAGGGAGGCAACATTTTGCAAAATAGACTTATAGCAGTAGCCAAATGTACCACTGAAAAGGAATTAAAGGGTACCTATTTTTCAAATTGGGAAGATATACTGAGGACTTACCTTAATTTGCAAATTGTAAATGATTGAGACTTTTTGTGGTGGGGCGGGGGGGAAAAAAAAAAAAAAAAGGCCCATAAATGCTTGAAAGACCGCCAGGATGGTGCTGTGAAAACAGATCAATTCCATGTATCATTGTATTTGTGAAAATCTATGGCTATTTGACTACAAGTTCTGGATATGGTCTACGATTGGTATTCCCTTTTGAGGACTGTTCAATTCCCAGAATTCTTTTAGACTTTTAGACCAAGCTTTAGACAAATATATGCTACTGTAAATAACTTCTGAATTGTATATTAAATATACAATGTATCTATTTATCATATTCATTCATAATTCATGAGGAAAACACAATAAAAGTCATAATGTCTAGCACACACCTCACCCCTTCCAATACCTCATGGTGGGTCATGAATTCAAACCACACCTCACCCCATCCAATACCTCAATGGTGGGTATGAATCATCAACCACACTCACCCTTCCAATGCCTCAATGGTAGGGTTGAATATACAACACAACTCCCCCCATTTCCAATCCCTCCATGGTGGGTATGGACTCTCAACCACACACACCCCATCCAATTCCTCCAAAGGTGGGTATGAAGATCACCACAACTCCACCCCGATCCAATGCCTCCATGGTGGTATGAAATCTCAACCACACCCACCCATTCCAAATTGCCTCCATGGTGGGGAGGAATTCAAACCACACCTCACCCCATTCCAATCCCTCCATGTGTGTAGAAATGTCAACCACACCTCACCATTCCAATCCCTCCATGGGGTATGAATATCAACCACACCTCACCCATGCCAACCTCAGGTGGTATGGAACTAGGTCAAACCACACCTCACCCATTTCCAATCCCTCCATGGTGGTATGAATATCAACCACCCACCTCACCCATTCCAATCCTCCATGAATTAATGGGTATGGGAATATCCAACCATACCCAACCATTTCCACATCCCCATGGTGTGTATGCCATATCAAACCACACCGCCACCCATTTTCAAATCCATCCATGGTGGGTATGAATTATCAACCACACCTCACCCATTCAACTCCCTCCATGGTTGGGTAATTGAATATCACACAAACTCAAACATTCAATAATCCATGGTGGGTATGAATATCAACCACACCCATCACCCATAGCCAATCCATCCATGGTGGGTCATGAACTATGAAACCCATACCTTCAACCCATTACAATCCCTCCATGTGTGCCTGGGTATGATATGATACCTGTTTGTTGATGGTGGTTATGTCATTAGATGTGCCAAATTGCTTGATGTCCAAGTTTGTAGTTAATACATTATCCAAAAGGGCAACAGCGTTGCTGTTCCATTTGTGTGAAGACGTTTAAAACACCACAAGCAGAAAGTGTACTATCTTGATGTGGGTTTGTATGGTTCATGCTACAACATGGTACAGTCTATTATGTATTTATGATTTTATTTTGATTGATTTGCTACTGATGAGAACAGAACTGAGTTATTGTGATTCAGTCATTCAATGATTTATTGTAACGGTCAAATCGTAGAGACACGGACATCAAAGTGATATATAGTATTAGAAATGAATCGATCTCGCAAATAATTAAAATTTTAAAAATCTCTTAGCTTGGGGCTAAACTGGTTGTCCCATACATGAAAATTGGCGGCTGTTGTTTTTTGTTACTACTGTCCAGTGCACGAGTTAAGCTTATGATACCAATATGGATAGATTTGCTTAATGCCTAGTTCACAACTAGTCCCAGTCCCGGACTCACTTTCTATCTGCTCCACGACAAGATTCAGTCTGCGGAGGAAAGAGAGTCCAGTATAAATTGCATGCGTTCCACGGCAGTTAGCAGCCAGGCGACCACCACACATATGTGGTGGCGTCCTGGTTCAAAGCCTGTTCTGATGTTCCAAAATGGCGGATGGGATCCAGTTGAAATCTACGCTTTAATTTTTTGATAATAATTTAATATTTATAATTGCGCAGTTTCTCAGTTCTGCGGATGAGCTAAATCGCTTGACGAAAAATGTTTTTTTGGGAGCATTCGTTTGTTTCCCACATTTTTTCGTGAAATTTTCCTCGCCCAAAGAGTTAATTAATGGGTCTTTCTGCCGGCAAACCTATTGGTCTTGTTAGCCTTCGTTAGATTGAATAAACTTGGGAGTTCTTGTGTTGTTGTCTATTGAATTACGTTACAAATGTGACCTTTTCTTGATACGTTGTCACAGCTGGTAACCTGCAGAAGGAACGTAATTATAATATTATATAAGGTTAGTTTGAAAATCAGTGGTCATTTGAGGTACATGGTTGGGGCCGCCCTCTGATGGACTTCTTATTGACAATCTGGCACGGCTTTCAGCGTCATGTCATTCTTTTATGTTTTGAACTGAGCCCTCCACGTTGACCTGGTAAACAAAATCACAGTGCCATAGGACATTTTGCGGGGCTTTGGAAAATACAAACCATCTGCTGACCCGCCCATGTTTGCATCTTTAACCCAATTCACGAAAAACTTTGCCAAACAACTTGTCCACTCATTTCCACTCTAGGTCGGTTCGCCCCCGTAGTCCATGCTCTCTGTGAAATTCGAATCACACACAGGACCAAAGAACCGCAATTCCCAAAAGAGATCCCTGAACAATTGGGTCAAAGAATAGTAAAAATCCGGTGTGTTTGGTCGAGATTGGTCTTTAGGCCCGATTGATTGGCTGCTAAGTGCCATGGCGCATGTCAAGCTGTACCTGACTCCCCTCTTTCCTACACGAGTTAAGCTGGCGGAGCGGATAGAAAGTGAGTTCCGGGAAGGAATAAGTTCACACTAGCGTCGTACATCGTAATTGTTATAAAAGATTTAAAAGCGAGCGTTAAAACCTAAGTATGTGTGAATCAAAGCTTTCACAAAGGTGTTACCGTCCTTTAAAATGTCACAAAAAACTACACAGGAGCGCATAGAAGGTTCCATTAGCTTTAACGTTAGATTGATTAACATGCTTACCGTCAGATTTGCGATGATCGTCGCTTCATCGCTGGGTGAACGATATATTTTCAACTGAAAGCGCTCGAGACACACAAAACACGGGGGGGGGGGGGAAATCGAGGAACTGTTTCAAATATCCCCACCCCTACCAATGACAGGTTGGTCAAATGCCCTCCCCACCCCAGGGAAGACGCACAAATCGTGTCAAATTGCCCGGGTTTTCCTGGGGAGGCGGCGGGGGGGGGGGGGCGGGGGGGGTGGGGGGAGGAGGGGGGGCAAGAGGTTGAAAGGCCTGCGACGTCTGACCCACACCGGTTACAATTCCAGACACCATTATAAACTAAGCAATGCAAGTAACAAAACGAACCTTGGCCCCGGTTGCACGAAAGTTGGTTTTGTTAGCGTTTTCCACCAGATAAGTCATATCCAATGGATAGATAACTATAAATAAAACTGAAATCTTTCAAGGTGAACCACACAAACTTGTCCAATTTTAGAGTTCTCACTTTTTAAATTAAGTTTTTTGTCCAGAAAACATGCTGTTCTATATTAGTTCTTGATGCAAAAAGTATTAAAAAAAATACAAGTTTTCTTTCATCCCATATTGACCTCAACCAATTAGACTGTTTTTTGGCTACCCATGTTATGAGATCTAGCTTTATTAAACAAGGAAGAGGAATGTCTTGTGTAAATTGATGTTATTTTCTCTTTTATCAATATTGGTGTTCAGTAAATGAATACAAACTAAATATGTGTGTCTTTTAGGTGGTATCATTTAGGTGATGTCAGTATGGCGGACAGACTGTGGGTAACAATGGCTGCACATATGTCTACCACATGCACGATTTATTCTTTTGCTGTACGCACATGCTAGTACCAGCACCTTAGCAATTAAGCGTGATTCGATTGAACTAAATTTTTGCCAAACAAAAGTGGTTCTAGAAGTTTGCTTTATGGAATACTATTGGTAAGGATATTTCAAAACTGCCAATAAAAAAAACAAGAGGGGGGTCACCATGCTCGTTTGCACTAGATTGCTCTTCAAATATACAATTTAGGGTTTTTATAGCGAAGGTGGTTGACAACCTGACGTTGTAATGCCAAATTTCATAAAATATGAAGATGGTTTTGAGTTGTTGTACCTTATTGACACACACTTGACGTCATACAAGTTCACAAACTCACCAGTGGAATCACGGCATAGCGAGTGATTTCACTGCCAAGTTTTGGACATCTTTCTAGACCGCTCCCCCCCAAGTTGTGGTGTCCCAATCAAGAGTTACAAGACAACACGATTCAACCCATCCTTTTCCAATCTCGTTTTTTTTTTACCATAACAATGTGTCCAGAAAGCCGTCCATAAAAATACAAGGAAAAAGTTTGAAAGAAAGAAGACCTGTTTTACAAGCCCGTGCGCTGGCTACTTGTGCTTGCGAGCGACATTCATATAGACAGTGTCCTCTGTACTCCTTATTGACACACGGCTGGAGCGAGACCATCAGCATATTGCGAGATTATCGCGTCTGTTATTGTATTAAAAAAAACTTTTTTTCTCGGTTTCAAAGTAAGAATTTATTACAACATACATGTACATTAATTAAAGTTTTTACTAGTTAAAGGACATGTAACAACTACAAAATCAAGATTTGTTTCAACAAATCAACGTAGACACGGTACACATAAAAACATGTATGATGTTTCCCCCCCTCATGTTCGAAAATGCGAAAAGCGTCCCCTAGATCTGAGTCGGGGGATTTTTGTGCTAAAAAATTAGTTACTATCCCGGTAAAACGAGCATTTTGGCTATGTGACGGTCACGGCGTTTGAACTGATTTACCACTGACCACACGCGATCATGGAGATCTCATCCCGTGCCGTCATCCCTGGTTCCAAGAGAGCACAAAGACAGAGTATATAAAGTTATTATGGAGCTCTTAGGAGAAGGAAATCAGTATCAAGAAAACACGGCATCTTTGGTCTGATAGTTCGGCAGTCTTTAGTTTTCTCTAGGAAAATGCTTTTACCCTAGAACTTAAGGAAGACACGGTAAGAGGGCCCCAATAAAACCTTATACGGTTTCGAAGCCGAGGACGCAGGACAACTGTTCGGCCCCTGCAATCCGCCAACAATCATCAACAACGTCGGATTTGGTTCATCAGCGCTCGAACCAGCAGGACATATCCAATTTCGTTCTTAGGGAATAACAAGATTAGGTGGAAGGAATCACACGAGCGTTCTTTGAAGATGGTTTTTTTACCAAACAAAGAACTTTTGAACTCTGTATTGGTACACCTTTGTAGTAATACTCTTTAGGTTGTCCAATGTTGCGAACATGGACATCTATTGGGCTTTATCGGTTCGAAGAATGCGGTTTGGATTGTGGTGGAACTACCCAAAGGTTATGGCAGACAAGTTAAAAGAATCGAACGGCCTCCACTATTGTATATGAAAAATGCATAACAAGCAACATCCCTGGGTTCAAATCAAACATGGCCTTTCGATATCTGGAGTTTTGTGAAACTGCAGTTAATTATTTCGGATCGCCAAGATATACGGGGAGAAGAGGGCAGCAGGGCAACGAGTTAAGTGTTTCTTACGGGTTCCCTATATAACCCTTATCGATGCAAGGGGGGGAGGGGGGACTCCCGTGCAAGGCGTATCAAAATGTTAAGAAATTTATTTGCAATCTATCGATTTTTTCCTTAAGCCTTATGAAAATGAACAATTTTTATTTAATTGATCTTTGGCCAGAAGCCTGTCATGGCATACACTGCATTATCGAAAGATGGTGAGATTGGTGCTGGGGGGACTTCCTTGGAAAGAAAGCTTGAAGTCGCTCATGGCCCATCGTTGCCGCTGGTAAACGACAATTCGTCAGAAAGACATTTCCCTGCTGACTTTGGCTTCCCCTCCAACTGGACAACTGAAAACCTCCAGACGATTATATAAATAAGAAGTCTTCCCAAAGCCCCAGATATCCGAGGTGATACACTTTCTCCTTGTCCATAACCTTTAGTGCAAACAAAACCTGTAAAGTTATTAATAATATTGTTTTACAATTTTCCTTTTTTTATCGGCTTTCAGATTTTAAATTATATTTTTTATTGTCACAAAATAGTCACAATAGCATTGCTTTTGTACACTGGCCTCATTTCTTCTGCTGAAGATAATACTGCTTCATCTGATTCCCCGGTAGTTAGAAATTATGAAATTCCCATTGTTTGTTAGTGTGACATAGTATATCTATGAGTACAAAAATGTACCATAAAAAACACCGGTTATCAAGTTTTCCCTAGATTGGCTATGTGTTTTTATAACCATGTAGGGATTAGAGGTTAGATATATCTACGTCACCATCTACTCTTGGAAATACTGCATACCTGTAACATGATGCATTATAAAATAACTATGCATAATCAACGATCGTGGGCATTACTGAGTGGCCAATAGGTATGCGATAATTCGCAAGATTGTCTGTCTGAGGAGCACAGGCACCATAGCCAACGCGCACGCAGGATATGGCAAAAACTATGTTTTGGTTAAACGAACAAAAATTGAAAATCCCTTGCCTTACAAATCCCATAAGATGTATTTTTATAATAAAAATAATAAGAAAACTTGCCCGCCCTGTGCCTTATGTGCAGATTATTTTATTAGCGCACTCCGCTACGCGTCGTGGCTGTCTCCTAACAATTGCTCTCATGTTTCTGGATCAGTCCCTGAGTCGTGCTTGTGAATAAAAATCTGCCACATAGCACGCCTGATCAGACTCGGTTTTTTTTTTCTTTTTATTCAAGAAAAATAGATGAAATTTAATTGTGTAGATATAAAGAGAATTCTATTTGGCTATTTTAGGTAAAATGTTGGGTGTTTTTGTTCTTGGCTTTGTCTGAAAAGATTTTGTATATATTAGTATTCACAATGACTTTGAGCTGCAATTCCAGTCATGCAATATCCAGGAATTTACAAGACAATGATGTTTTTGATGGTCATGGCATACAAATCTTAATACGCCCCCGCGTCGGGTTCATATAAGTTTCACATGATTGAAGCGTGAGAGATTGAGGGGAATTTAATGAAGAGTGTCAGGTTCCAACACCGCCAGACATTGGAAAATACGGAGTATGCCAGCGTGTTTTACCAACCAATTAGTATTATTCTTTTTTCAATTGGTTTTGACTATGGGGATATAACAAAAAAATAAACTTAATGATGTAGGGAAACACCCCCCCCCCCCCCCTCCCCCGCCCCCCCCCCCCCCCGCAACCAGTTAATTTGGTTTACCTTGAATCCTCAATGAAACATAGAGATTTCTCGGTTCAAAACAAAAATATAACTGTTTTCCCTCTGGACCCCATTCCTTCAAAATTGGTTTTATTACATATCATAAATAGTGCAAACATCACAAACGAGCTAGACGACCCTATCTTTACATCACTAATCACTACCACTATATAATTATCAAGAACCTATTTATAAGTGGTGTTGTTTGTGCGCATGTTACTACCTGAATGCCACATAATAGAGTGATTTCCACTAAACCTTGGCCAACCTAAACTTTTTTCGTAAAAAAATCTAAGTGGGGGGGGCGACTTGTCAGTTTTTATTAGATGCAAAGGGAAGTCAAGGACGAAAACCATAAAGAGGGGAGTGTCTACAATAGTGTGCATTGTGTTTGTAGTTTAGTAATGCCGCATGTTTATTGGAATTCACTCTAAAATACTGATTTGTTGTTATTGGTAATCCACTTACTATATCAGAAGAGTAAGTAATATAATAAAAAACGTCATGATTTCTTCATTCTTGGTTACTTATTTCCATTGACAAACACTGGAAAAGTTAAATCATTTCCTCAATTCTTTGCATTTTGTCTGTGTTTCATCTTTTTCCGCCAGACGGTGCTGCCAGCTTTGGAGGTTTGTTATCAACTGGATTAGTCGCTGAATTTAAAAATTCTTTATTGCTGTGAAGTCTTCAGAATTATTTTTCTGAACAACGAAATTGTTCTAATCATGGACCTCTGTGTAACCTGGTTAATAAACAGAGTAAAACATAAAACCAGGTTCCTCCATGGTAACTTTGTTCACAAACTGTGTACCGTTTTATTTTTTTACAACTGAACAATCTATCGTTTTCCCCCTGATACTATTAAATTGAAATTGTGTTTACCAATAATGATAGCGATTTGTCCTTCTCTGTCCTGAACATGAATATCCACCCCTTCTTGCACTTGGTGGAATCATTAGATTGCAAAATGACTGCAGCTATCACCACCTGTTGTGCGGTGCTTGTTACCTTATCGCTAGAATTTTCATTATAGTTTATTTGCCTTCTAGACTTTACTCCTGTCCTGTCAGAGACCATGTAAACATAATTGAACTTTTATTTTTGTACAAGAGCTTAGTTATTTATTTTTATTACATTTTTATATTTATGTTTCTTGAACCGCCAGTTTTTCACCAATAAAATACGTACTCAATATTTCCTAAACAAATTCGTGAGACTCACACCTTTCCATGGCATTCCGCTCTACATTGAAAAAAAAACAGTATGTTTTTGTTTGCGCAACTTGGCATAAGTAATGGAGGCTTGTGCTTTTGCAAAAGGCCTAACCCCCTTGTTGTTAGCGATGATGTTTGATACTCCTGTGGAGCAGCATTCCATTATGTCTTGTCACAAAGAATTTTGTTTTTTCAAGTACTGCCGACAACACTTGTTGTCACAAGCCCTTTTTGTTCCTATAAAATTAACCATAATCCGCGTACCATGTTACGGCTGGTGGACCTTGAAGCGATTAAATGAATGGCATCTTTTAATGTAAATTTTGAAATATGTAATTTACAAACATACACTTTATTGTTATAATATATTATTCTGCTGTATTTTTCATTTAACATGTAGTTCTGACCCTGGTTCCGCTAACCACTCTTTAATTCCCTATCGGTCCGTTCATCAAGTTTCTAACCATTCATCACCTTTCCCTGGTAAATTATATCACTGTGTCAGAACTGCCCATTGACATCATTGTACTGTGTTTTTGGGAATACCGTGTACGGTCAACATTTGGCCTGCATCATTATCATCTCTTTGCCCCTTCACCACATTCCCCCATCTGATTCTCGCTGAACCCAGTACCGGTTGTAGTATGTGCCCTCCTATGGACTTTCTCCCACAGAACCACCACCCCTTCACCTTCCTTTCTGTTTTTCCCAAGGCATCAATTCTTTCCCCAAATCCCTTTCATGACGATTAAAGTGACTGCGTATTTTAAAGAATGATCTGAAAATGTACAAATTGCACAATAAAACCTCAATTTTACATGGTAACCCTTTTTCTGCAATTTTCCCTAATTGTCAATCGTACATGTTTTTGTGCCAATTTGGTTTTTTATTTATTTTCTAAATATATAGCAGCAAGTCTGTCTTTTTTCCTGTCAGTTATAATACTGTCTATATGGAGATCGGTTTAGTATCGGCCAAAGTAAGCATTCCTAATAAGGCTTCGTGCTCACACCAACTACTGTGCTGGGAACTTCATTGCTCCTAAAAGAAGGGGACAACAAAAATAAATTAGGGGTTTGATGCTTGGTAGGCAGGTGGTAGGGAGGTATGGCGTGTGGGAGGGGCGTTGGGGGGATTTGGGGTGGGAGGGGTTTAGTAGTTTTTGATTAGGGGTACTTCTCATAAAGTTGGCAGACGGCTTAAACAAAACATAGAGCTATAGAAAAACAACACAAAAAAAAAAAAAAAAAATAAGAAAATATTTGGGGGATGAAAAGGAGGGGGAGAAAGGGTTAACTAAAGTCATGGGGGGGGGGACAAAACATTGCCCATGGTCCCAGATTTGGCTAGTTGCATTGTTAAACTAACTTTACCGGACACAAGCGGAGTCTGTCAAATAACTGGTTGACCCGCTGCTTCTATAACTCAGTGAATAGAAGCCATACTTTGCACACAAGGCCCTGGGACTGTCGGAACCGGGCACCATAATCCAGAGGGAACGAAGAACCAATCCCACCTTCAAGTTTGACCTTTAAAAACTTTTCTACTATTTTTATTTTGTTCTTTGTTTACCATTTTTTGGAATAAATCACAGGTAATCAAAATAATTTTTTTTGGTGTTTGTGACTATTGTTCACTCTACTAAAAACTGGCCACCCTTTAAAATGTAAGTAATTAAAAGATTTTTTTGAGGAATTTAGAGAGCCTGAAATTCGGATGGCTGACCGAAATTAAAACAAAAAAACACAAAAACAATAAAAAAGAAGATTTTCTGCTGGCAACTTATTGTATATGATGGCGACTATGCCAACAATGTTGGAAAACACCCACACACAGAGACTCTTGCAATAACGTGACATTCAGTGTCCCAATGATTTTTGAACTGCTGACTGTTGTGCGTTATCGGGCAGTGGGCAGTGTAAAAAGCGCATCATCAGACAGGAATGAAAAACAACAATTTATACACCTGTGATGGCATTGCCCCCTTTGTGATTCACTGGCCTAGAGAAAAATATAACATGGAATATTTTTATGGGTTATATTTTTGTAGACATGTAATATATAATTTTTTGCTAATTAAGGGCGTAGCTAATGTCAAATAAACTTAGCTAGCGCGGGGTGGCCGTGGGTTCGTGCTCTCTGATTCATCATTATATCGATGGGACATCGTTCATGGTCTGAAAGGGCAGGAATGGTATTCACTCGGAAAGAATCACAAATCTTCACATTAGTTGGGAGTGGTTGAAATTTATATGTAGGTGTTTGCAACGTGGTGGTTTGAAAACATTTGATGGGATGAAAGGTGGACTACCCCTCTGTAGTGGGTTTTACTATCACCTTGATTGGCCGATTTCAACGCTGAGAGGTAGCTCTAAGCACTAGTGATGGTAAACACAACATCCCAATCACTGGAAGCCTTTCTAAGATTAGTAGTAAGAATGTAAACGGTTATGCCTCACAATACTGTTGTGAAGTTCACTCGCAGAAATTACATGAAGAAAACCATGCTTTTGTTGTCATGCAGGATCTCCGGTTCATAAACCAGCTTCGACTCTGCCCGGGGTGAACTGGACGTCTATTGACATTTCGTTAATTCTTAGTATAACGTTGTCGGTACAAAACAACATAGAAACTGAATTGTTAACTATTGCTTGTTTAAATAAATAGTATTGATGTTATGTTGCTTACTTCTATTCGGCTTCCAAATTCTTTCTCCAATGACCTGGCTTCGTTTTTTCGTTGGTTGTAAACGCTGCACCACGAAGTTGTATTGTACAGCCTGTTTCTATTTCGTTGAGGATGCGTATCGGTTGTAGAAAGTTTCCGTAGTTGTGAACGAAACACAGGCGGCATCGTAGGAAACAGGTCCATGGGACAAGTTCGGTTCTTTTTTGCGTTGTTAAACCCAATATCCAGCTATAATACCGCTTTTTTGAATAAACAGTCCTCTGTTTAAAATGAGCATATCACACGCACCTAATGAAATACTGAGATGGCGGTTGGAAATTCAGCTCTGGAGTGTGCCTACGCACATCTCGTCCATTGACGAGTCAAATGTAATCCTTCGGGAAGTTGGAATGGTGGGAAAGCCAGTTCTTGAAACACTGGATAGTTTCTCCAAAATTATATTACTACCACACCGCTACATCGAATAATGTGAGAACAAATAAACGAAATTTATCTGTAAATGCAACCATGTTTACACTGAAGGAAACTATTTAGAGAATACCAAAGGTTATGGGTAAAGTATATCAATAACAAAATCTAGGTCTTCGGTTTCGCTAAGTTAACCCGTGACCGTCACCTCTTCAAAAATGGCGTTCTAACCGGACAAGGGGCAATTGATGTGTTTGGCGCAAGAGTTACGTGGCTATCGCTAAACATTAGTGACACAAAAAAATTATATCATTGAGCTTGCTGGTTTATTTCAACTTTTTGATCTGAGGAACAAAAAATGAGTTGTGTTTTGGGGTTACATGGATGATCGTTTAAGCGTACGAAATCTATTAAAGTACTTGGGATGACGGTGAGGTTCGTTGAAATATTAATGAAACATGCTGCAATGATTGTTCGCACTGCTACGAAAGGTCCAGCAAATCGAGACGCTTTCTTAAAATCAACATTCTAAAACTATCAAGTTATTTGAAAATTTTATCCAATAACGTTCCTTCATATTTTGATATAATTTTACAGGTATATAATACACGCTTACAATGTCCCTCGGGAACCAGGGGTATATTTCTGTTCGCTCGGTTACTTGCTCCAAGAGAAGAATACCCCTGGGGAACGAAGTCTGTTGGGAACTTGTTCCGGAAGTCGAAAATTCAAAGGCGCGGGTCCTATTCAAACAGAATACTGTGATACTGTATAATTGGATGACGATCAGACACACGAAAGTTTAATTTGTGAACTTCCGGAACAAGTTACCAACAGAATGGTCGTTCCCGGATGGTGTAACGGTATTTAATGGGACAGTCTTTTATGTTCGCAGCGTGACATAACGAGCCGACAAAAAATATACCCTTGGGTTCCGAGGATGACGCCAGCACATATGTGTCAATTTAACAATCCACATAAAATTGGGAGGTCACATTGCTGTTATTCGATTTATTTGGAAAAAACTTCGTTACAACTTGAAATATTTAACGATTCCCTCCACTGGAACCCTCCATGGTGCGTGAGCTTCAGTGGCGAGCATCAGAAAAGTGCACAGTAGAGAGTGTATTAACCTGAGGTTTCAGGCCCAAAGCGAGGATAGGAGGGGGAGGAGGACTGGGGTGGGCATAAGCGGGGAGTGGAAAAGTGGGCCTGACACCAATAATAAACACAGAAGTGGTGGTGTAGTTGCCCATATTTTGGGCGAAAGCTGATTTGGCCGCCTCAAAAGAACAATGAAAGTCATCCGGAAGTAAATATTGCCAACACTCTAGATCCTGTGGTCTGTCGAATACAACAGCGATCTTGAAATGTTTTCAAATTCGCTTGAAGTTTGTATGATATGTTTATTTTCTCCTCATTGACCGAAAGAGTCATAATGTTATAAACCAACTGCGCGGTCTTAAAAACAAAAGATACTGAGGGGGCTCCCTGTGATTCAGGGGGTTGCGAGTTAATGGTGATCGTGTTGTCGCGATCGATTATTGTGCCCGTTGTCATGTTACGTTTGTCAAGTTACCTGCCAGACGTTTCTAGGTGGACGGGGACGATGTTTGTCTTAGAAAAACAAACGTTGAACTAACAGCCTCAAAATATTACAAAAAAATGGGATTTTTTCCGGATTGTAAATGCAATACGAAATGTTTAATATTCACTAAAGGTTGTTCGTGCACAGTAAATATCTATTCAAATGGCTAATTAGCCGAAAGCATGTTTATCCTCTTGAGAAAAACAATAAACAACACAATCTGGGTCAATCGTGACTACGCCTCTCAAACTCGAGACGACAAGGTCTTATACAGATTTCGATCTTCCGTTGTTATTTATGTCTCCACATTTGAACCAAATAACTTTACGGCCCAGAAGCGTTTTTTTCTCGAGACAAACATCGTCCCCAGTTTCATCCTTAGAACGGCTCTGGCATTTCAGCCTTGGGTGGGGGGGGGGGGGGGGGGGGGGGCGGGGGGGGGGGGGGGGGGGGGGGGGGGGGGGGGGGGGGGGGGGGGACAATGCGTAACATTCCAAACGTCATCATACGAGCGCGACAAACGTCGCCGTAAACACTGCAACCTGAATGCTGTAAGGTAATTTAAAGTGTGAAGTGGCCCCACTTAGTTTCTTACTGTTCAGGACCCCAATTTTCAAGGAGTTGTGTGGTTTCGGATCGATATTTTGCATCTTTCAAATGTCAGTTTACAGTGTAGGAGATACGTGATTCAAGCTGTAACACTCTGGTTATTCATCAAGTTTTTGAACAAGTGGACACGTCAAATGGTTTTTAAAGACCGGAAGAAATTGTGAACTGTCGGCTAATATTGTGGGGGGGAACTTCACGAAGGTACACGACAAGGGGGCGGAAAAAAGGTTCTGATAGCCATTGGTGTAGGCTCTCATTTTCCCCTTCCCTTTCCTTGTCCCCTTCTTCATCTCCCTCCCTTTGGAGCCTGAAACTCAGGTTAATAGGAGAGTGCGAGCAATGCTTGCAGAAAAAGGGGACTATACCTCCAGTGTATATGGACAACAACTCCTTTTTTTTATTTTGAAAAGCGCTACATTAGACAGGAATCGTAGTATGGTGTTTCAGTATTTTGTGATTTGAGCTTCAATTTGTGAGTTATAAAGGATTGAAATGTTCTTTTCGTTTTTTGGGGGGGGGGGGGAATAGTAGTTGGGCTGTTCTGTCCCCGTTAGGGAAAGCTAATTCGGTGGATGTCAGAGTGGCGTTTTGCCAAAAATTATTTATATGTTTCCAAGAGTAGCACTCTTTTCTGAAATTGGAAAACAAAAATAACATCGTGTATAATAAATTGTAGGAGCAAACTTTTTGCAGATTTTTAACAATGTCACTAATTTGCACAATTGGCACTTTTGTATTATTAAAGTTAAAGGTATACATCCATACAACAAGAAACCGCTCAAATTCCCCATACCGACCGGTTTTGGATTTTTTTGACAAGTCAAATAAAAAGTGAATATTATCTATCATCTCCAAAAAAAGAATTTAAAAATATTTTTTTCCTACAAAGTTAGAATTCAAAAAAACGAATTTTGGATTTCATATGAAGAGGAAAAGTTGGGTGAACAAGCAAAAGCTGTTCCACAGCACTTCACGTCTAGATAATTTGAAACGGGACTTCACCGAACAGCCAACTACTACTGCCCAGCATCAAAAACAACGAGACATGTACCAATGAAACAAAGAAAAAATTGTACGGGCAATGTCGTACGTAATTTTCCGCAAGAATGTTAGGCAACAAGCACCGAGCATGTTGTGATGACTGGAAAATGATACTGGTGTCATAATTGACACTATCTGGACCACAATCTGCCTGAAGTGAGTAAGTTAGATCCCATTGTCATGGCATGGACTCTAATCTACGTATGTAAACAGAGGCCATTACTTCTTTCGGCTTTTTTCCAAAAGACGAGAATGAACAAAATAGGGCTCACATTGGAGAGTTACGATACAAAGGGATTTTTATCGGATTTATTTGGTAAATCTCGGAAAGGTCCATGTCTGATAATTTGATCTTCCAAACTGTGTTCTCCAGATTTTTGGTATTCTATTCTTCAAAAAAGTTGTGCTTGTGAATCATAAACAGATAGTTAGTAGTTATGACGTACATCAAATTGTGAAACCGGATTACATTAAAGAAATGGCCGCAAATGAATATCAAAAATCGGAGACACCGTTTTGACACAGTGATAATATATAAGCACTTAGAGGGTGGTTATCTGTGTCGACGGCTGGAAGAATCTTGGGATGTCAAGGAATTATTTTCTCTGGTAGGTGAACATTCGGTTTTGGAAGGAATATTTCATTCGCAGTTATCTATTTTCTTAAAAATTCACCTTTCTTTAACCCATTGACTCCTACACGGCGGAAACTGGTCCGCAAACATCGTAAATACTGCTTTGAAAAATAGTTTAACTTTCTGGATATGTAGTAACATCGTTTCTCATGGCCAGTATAGTGACACACTAGATACATGTAACTCCTTCATTATTTTTTTTGTAACCTCAAAGGTAAACTGAGCTTACAGTCGAATTTCTGGGCATTAGTTCAATTTGTTTTTTTTGTTGCCCCATTAAAAATCAAAAACTGCGGTTTTTGACGCAATTTGTTACACTCGAAACGCCTGAACGACCTTTGACTTGGACTTTCTTCCAAATCCATCACTTGCGACACAAAACGCCACGTTCTCAGGGCAAACTTCCATCTCTCTTCTTGATATATTCGTGGAATGTTTCCCTCTCCTCTCCTTAATTGCCGAACAATAGCCATGCACCTTTCAGGACCCCTTTCGCTAACACGTGTTTTCAATCGGCAGCGCCCGAAACGGATGACCACTAGGGGAAAAATCCGGGATTATTTCGACAGAACTCCTCCAGCCACTATAACTGATTTTTTAGAATTATCTTAGAGTGTCGAGCCAATCGGTACCTACAGGCAAAATACTTGCACCCAGGTGCATTTCTTTTCAAGTTAAAAAGTCGACAAAAATGCCTCTTGTAGGCCCTGGAATCCACCCACAAGAACGACTCAGAGAGACGATTTATTTGACTGTCCGCCATGTTGGAAAAACATGCTCAACGAGCTGCGAAGATGTGTTCTGTGGAATAATACTGTATCTTCCTACTGAGTTTCTTCAGTGAGAACACGTCTATACATAACCAGTCAGGCTTAATGTGCTGTCCCACTGGAGGTTATGTGTGCAAATCAATGGCTATAAAACATCTAAAAATGCAAAATGGCCGATTTCCTTTCGAGGACTGTGGTTGAGTGGATTCTACTAGCCACTACGATACCTCCAAAGAGGAAGGAAAAAAAAAAAAAAACAAAAAAAAAACAAAAGAAGGCAGCACACGTCAAGGACGCGAGCACACAGGAATTCAGAAAAACTGTAAAGATTTCAATGGAAACCCTTATAAGGAATCGAAATTTCCTAGACGTGATTTAGGTCCAGGAAAAAATCGCTAAAAAAACTCAAAAATGTCAGGAGCTGAATGGGTTAAACAAAAAAAAAAATAAAAAAATATGGGTCCACGGACCAGGAATTTTGCTCACGTCCCGGGAAGAAGTGGGTGGGGTGGTAACGCATGAGACGCCAAAACTAGGGTTTAGGGCAACGTTCAGGGCTTGGGTTATTTGGTTTTTGACCTGGGTGAAGTTCTGGGAAGCTAGGGTTAGATTTGACTGAAGGTGGTTAGGTTTGCTAGGGTTAGGTTCACCGCTGACAAGCATTCACTCCCCCCCTGGATCACCATAGGGTGCAGTGTGACCATTGTTGGTCTCGATACTTCCACGACAAATTTCTTCTCTGTCTGTCTACAATTTCACAAGGACAATATCCCTACACTTTGATCTTTTGACCTATATTGTAAGAATGTGTTTTGAGTCGTATAACAAATACCCTCCCTGCGCCCCTGACAGTCCTTCAATCAAGCTCAGTTTCAAATAAAAGTTGGCATAGTGATACACGTTGTTCTTTAGGTAGACTGTAATGTTTTAAATAGTTTTTGGTAGGAAAAATGGCAAGGTCAGTGAAAAAAAAAAAAAAAAATAAAATTAATTGAATTTAACCCATTGACTCCTACAACGGCGCAGGAACCCGGCCGGTTAAAAATCGGATACTGCTTTGAAAAATTATACACTTTCTGAGTTTTCGAACATCTCGATCTCATGGTCAGTTATTAGTGAAAACTAGAGACTCTTATTATTTTAACCTCAAGTATAAAAATGCATTTAAAGGGTCAGATTGGTGGGCATTTAGTTCCATTGTTTGCCATAAAAATCAAAAATGCGTGTTTTGACTCAAATTACAACCTCGAAAAAAATGAAAGACATGTGAATGGATTTTCTTCCAAAATAAATCCTTGCGAAACAAAACGCCACGTTCTCAGGCAAACTTCCATCTCTTCTTCCCTTTGATATATTCTGTGAATTTTGCCCTCTTCTGTTCCTTCACTCGTTCCGAACAAGTTAAGCCAGTTCCTAGGAGAACCATCTTGCGCTAACAGTTGTTTTCCTTTCTGAACGCCCCCCCCCCCCCCCCCCCCGAAAAAGGATGCGCGGGGAAACATTCGGGGGAAATTTCGCCAGATAACGAAATCCTTTCACGCCTTGTTTGTTTTTATTAGAATATATAGAGTGTCGAGCCACTCGGTCCCAGGCAAAATATTGTCACGGGTGCAGTCATTCCCTTTCAAGTCGCAGAAGTCGCCAAAAATGCCTCTCTTGTAGGCCCTGGAATCCCCAAAAAAACCAACCAGAATAGACAGGAGAGCCGAAATTTTCCACCACTGGAATCGTATCGCCATTTTGAATTTCCACCGAGCCCTGTCGCCATTTGTGTTGTGGGACTTGTTATTACTCCTCCCTGCTTCTTCCAGGAGACGGGTCCTACATCTCTTCTGATCTTTCTCTTTTATTTTTTTCTATAAGGTCCCAGCAGTTCTATGACATCGATGATTGAACATGCAGAGAAGGCCCACTACCCAACAACCTCCCCTGTGGTCGCCTCGCCCCGCCACTGCCCACCCCAATCCAGCAAAAACAATTCCTAACAATGCCGAAAACCACCGTTCACCTAAGCTTCCCGGACACCAGAGCATACGGATCCGTTCAGAACCTGAGCCAGTGGCTTCGGATCCCTATCAAGTTTCCCTGGACACCCTTCTGGTAATAGCACGCAAAATTTAACATTCCGACCCACACCAAAACCGTGATCTAGGTCCCCCAAGAGACCCGCCACCACCCACCCTCACCGTGGAGCGCTAAAAAGAACTCAAAACTAGACCAAGCCCAGAAAAGACTGATAGAAAAAACAAACAGAAAATGGGGTTAGATTCTTATGTTTAACCTTGCGTTTAGGAGTTATAGAGGTTTGAAATCTCAATATGCAAATTTTGATGACGTCAACCCAGGAATTTGCCATAACTTATTTAGACTTTTTCAAGAAGAGCTTATTTTTTGAAATGGGGAAAAAGTTATAACATCATTTATAAAGACTGTGAAAATATTATGTAAGTTTTCAAATGTCAATAATCAGCACAATGGCGTTTTTTGTATAATAAATGAAGTCTTAGTAGACGTCATCAAATTTGCATATTGAGAATTCAAACCTCTATAACTCATAAACGCAAGTTTCAAATCACAAAAATACTCAACCCATCAACTATTCAGCTTATATTGAATCGATTTTTAAAACAATCTCACAGGGGTGATAGGCACTTTAAAACCACTCTGGCATCACCGAATACCATATCACGATTTCAATGGATGGATCCTTTATAACTCGTAAATGCGAAGCTCAAATCACAAAATACTGTAACATCCCACTATTCACTTCATATGTAATCGATTTTCAAATTTTTTTTTTTTTTGCGTCATATGCACTTTAAGCACTGTACATTTGTGTGATGGTCAACCTGGCTTTATGACCACTCTTTATAAAGCTTTATTTGTGTTGTTGTACAGCAAGTGGTGGCTGGCCTGATCCTGAAAACACTGCTACTAAAAGAGTAAGTACTACAGCCATATTTAGTACAATACTAGACACTGCTGTACTAAAAGAGTAAGTACTACAGCCATATTTAGTACAATACTAGACACTGCTGTACTAAAAGAGTAAGTACTACAGCCATATTTAGTACAATACTAGACACTGCTGTACTAAAAGAGTAAGTACTACAGCCATATTTAGTACAATACTAGACACTGCTGTACTAAAAGAGTAAGTACTACAGCCATATTTAGTACAATAACTAGACACTGCTGTACTAAAAGAGTAAGTACTACAGCCATATTTAGTACAATACTAGACACTGCTGTACTAAAAGAGTAAGTACTACAGCCATATTTAGTACAATACTAGACACTGCTGTACTAAAAGAGTAAGTACTACAGCCATATTTAGTACAATACTAGACACTGCTGTACTAAAAGAGTAAGTACTACAGCCCATATTTAGTACAATACTAGACACTGCTGCACTAAAAGAGTAAGTACTACAGCCATATTTAGTACAATACTAGACACTGCTGCACTAAAAGAGTAAGTATTACAGCCATATTTAGTACAATACTAGACACTGCTGCACTAAAAGAGTAAGTACTACAGTACAATATATAGCAGCAGGCTTGAAATCTGAAGAAGCTCTGAAATGTACTTCTGTTGTCCACTGTTATTGTCTGATAGAGTCATTTTTGTATGAGTGGGAAGTAGAACAGTACAGTTTGTGCCATGCAGCAACCATACCATGCTGTGACTGTACTGTGTCCAAGCATTCTGATTGGTTGAGCAATGATTTTGCATGCTGTGATTGGTTGAATATAATTCTTCGATTCCTTGCTGTGACCGTAACTCTGTATATTTCCCACTTATATGAAAACAAGACTATTGTAGCAGTGGAAGTAAAACAAAACGAGTGACATATGAAAAAATATGTAAAACCATGTTAACCATCTAATAAATACACTCATTTTTATGTCCAAAAGGTTGGAAACTTAGTGGATTTCTACAGACAACTTGCACAGAGAGAAAAAGTAGAAAGAGAGAAGAAGAAGCTGTCCAAGAGACGTAACTACATGCACTTAGCAGTAAGTTACTCACTAAATGTGCACCATTCTTAGTGTTTTAATATCACTGTGAGGTGTGTGTGCAGGGGCACGCCTTTCTGTGAGGTATGTGTGTTGGGGACATGCCTCCTGTGAGGTATGTGTGTTGGGGACATGCCTCCTGTGAGGTATGTGTGTTGGAGACATGCCTCCTGTGAGGTATGTGTGTTGGGGACATGCCTCCTGTGAGGTGTGTGTGTATGGGCATGCCTCCTGTGAGGTGTGTGTGTTGGGGACATGCCTCCTGTGAGGTATGTGTGTTGGGGACATGCCTCCTGTGAGGTATGTGTGTTGGGGACATGCCTCTTGTGAGGTGTGTGTGTATGGGCATGCCTCCTATGAGGTGTGTGTGTTGGGGACATGCCTCCTGTGAGGTATGTGTGTTGGGGACATGCCTCCTGTGAGGTATGTGTGTTGGGGACATGCCTCCTGTGAGGTGTGTGTGTTGGGAACATGCCTCCTGTGAGGTATGTGTGTTGGGGGCATGCCTCCTGTGAGGTATGTGTGTTGGGGACATGCCTCCTGTGAGGTGTGTATTATGGGGACATGCCTCCTGTGAGATATTTGTGTTGGGGGTACCTGCTGTGAGGTATGTGTGTTTGGGACATGCCTCCTGTGAGGTGTGTGTGTAGCCCTGGGCATGCCTCCTGTGAGGTATGTGTGTTGGGGGCATGCCTCCTGTGAGGTATTTGTGTTGGGGACATGCCTCCTGTGAGGTGTGTATTATGGGGACATGCCTCCTGTGAGATATGTGTGTTGGGGGTACCTGCTGTGAGGTATGTGTGTTGGGAACATGCCTCCTGTAAGGTGTGTGTGTAGGGGGCATGCCTCCTGTGAGGTATGTGTGTTGGGGGTACCTGCTGTGAGGTGTGTGTGTAGGGGCATGCCTCCTGTCAGGTGTGTGTGTTGGGGGCATGCCTCCTATGAGGTGTGTGTGTTGGGGGCATGCCTCCTGTGAGGTGTGTGTGTTGGGAACATGCGTCCTGTGAGTTACGTGTGTTGGGGGCATGCCTCCTGTGAGGTATGTGTGTTGGGGACATGCCTCCTGTGAGGTGTGTATTATGGGGACATGCCTCCTGTGAGATATGTGTGTTGGGGGTACCTGCTGTGAGGTATGTGTGTTGGGGACATGCCTCCTGTGAGGTGTGTGTGTTGTGGGCATGCCTCCTGTGAGGTGTGTGTGTTGGGGGATGCCTCCTGTGAGGTGAGTGTGTAGGGGCATGCCTCCTGTGAGGTGTGTGTGTTGGGGGCATGCCTCCTGTGAGGTGTGTGTGTTGGGGGCATGCCTCATGTGAGGTGTGTGTGTAGGGGCATGCCTCCTGTGAGGTGTGTGTGTTGGGGGCATGCCTCATGTGAGGTGTGTGTGTAGGGGCATGCCTCCTGTGAGGTGTGTGAGTTGGGGACATGGCTCCAGACTGAAATGCAGATATGGTAACATTGACACACTGAACCTTCTCCATTCATAAAAAAAATGCTTTGACTATTTTTTAGTAACATTAAATCTACGAAACACTGGGGGCTGGTTGATGTACATTGTAAATTGTCTTAACAACTAATTATCTGTAAAGTTATTTTAAAAATTTTGTGAATAAATTACCACTTTAAAAAATTATGTTTGATAAAGTGTATATTATAGTACAGTGTAGTTATCATTATAAACTCATCATCTGTTAAACTAAAAGAAACAATAAATTAGACTTAAACATGATTCCAATAATGAAATTAATATTAAGTCATGTTATTGTTAATTGTTACTATCTTTTTCCCAAATCTTTAACCTTGGAAACTTCTACTTGGACAGTTTGCTCCTAAACGAAAGGTAACAAGATGTTCTAATCATAATTGTGAATGATATACATGTATACTAGTCTAACTACAATAACTACATTAAACACTGTAGAGTACCACTAGTATTGTGAATGACATACATGTATACTAGTCTAACTACAATAACTACATTAAACACTGTAGAGTACCACTAGTATTGTGAATGATATACATGTATACTAGTCTAAACTACAATAACTACATTAAACACTGTAGAGTACCACTAGTATTGTGAATGACATACATGTATACTAGTCTAACTACAATAACTACATTAAACACTGTAGAGTACCACTAGTATTGTGAATGACATACACACTACACACACACTACTACACACATACGACACACATACTACACACATACTACACACATACTACACACACACACTACACACATACGACACACATACGACACACATACTACACACATACTACACACATACTACACACATACTACACACATACTACACACATACTACACACATACTACACACATGTCAAATTTGGATAGATTTTATTTACATGTTTTTTTTTTCAGTTTTCATTTGATTGTGTCTTATTGTAGCAGCAAAAAATTAATACATACATTCGAAAACTGTTATCAAGTTTCAAAAGTTTGTTTACACACAATGTTTAACGGAATGCTAAATAACTTGTCACATTCTTCATTTCATTCACCCCAGTTGCTCTGATCTTAGCTTCACTGACTTGAACGACGTGAGTGTGCTTAGGCCGGGTCACTTCCTTGTTTATCGGTCCTCCAGATCCTAATGTTGAACTGAATACGGCAATTTGCAATATTGAAAATATTTACCAATTTTCTCAACAGGATTTGTGTTCGAACTAAGAAAACATAAAAACATAAAAATCCGCGACTATTATATATGGAAGTATCGCTTCTGAGGTAGTGGTGCCTTCAACGCTCGTTGACAGAGCGAACTCAACAATTGTTTAAGTTGATACGATAATGTTCAAACTAAAAGTCTACAAAATAGAGCAAGTTCTGTGCGGAGAAGAGGAAAAATCTCTATAGTGAACAGGTGTTTTTGTGAAAACCATTGGTGCAAATCCGAAAAAATAATTGCTTGAATCATTCTTGTCTGTGATTGTGAAGTCATAATTAAGTAATGTTTGTGTTGTTTCCTAAATTATGATCTCATTTGAGATGTTGAGTTTCGTATAGCTAATTTCACACTCGTTCGACAAAAAGATTGAAGAGAGGAAAAAAGGTTGCATTAAGGATTCTGTTTATGGATTTGAGGCTAGAGGACTATGGAATGCACTTTTACACATTTGAGACACCGGAAGGTTCAAGTTTCAACGGGTACTGATCATTTGCGACTTGTACTTTCTTATTAAAGGTGCAGCTTCATATACAGCCAGTTTGGCTTCGTCGATGCAGCATGTTTGTGATGTACACAACGTTGTTTGCTTACTTTGCTCAATTGCTGGTTTGCAATACACGTAACGGCGGCCATCTTGTTGAACTTCAACAAGATTGCTCATTAGTGTCTATTGTTTTGTTCAACCAAACATGCCCGCCGTGTCCTTATATCTTGATTCTCAAGGGATTGATTGAATAGCAAGAATACACTAATTGTTTTATTGATATTTCTGTTACGTACACCATTCAAACAATGGCGTCGTTTTACTCAATCACATCTAATTTTGATTTAAGTATTTTCGTTCGTTGACTTAATTCCTTGTGCAGGGTATAGAATAAACGGACACTTTTAATTTCATGTATAACTTTTATTTGCTTTTGTAGCACTTTCAGTTTGGCTAGCAATTATTATTATTATGGAAACACAGTGACACCTCATGATCAGGGGCGTAGGCAGAAGGGTCCCAGGGTGCCTATGACCCCACCCCTTCCTCTGGGTCTAGTCTCTATAAATTATATGTTTGAGGAGGGAAGGGGGGGGGGGGGGAAGTTCGTGGTGAACGATATGGAGTGTGACATAATTTTGCTGAACCCCCCCCCCCCCCCCCCATACACTAATAAATATAAATGAAAAGCCCCCTTACCTCTTTGTAGGGTTTCTATAGTAAGGCTACCCAGTTCTCTTTGTCCTCTGTGTAATTTCTGTATTTCTTCAGGGTTAGACCACTAGACATTTGCTGTCCTTCCGATGGGTTTGTACTGCCCTTTGTTGATGTGTCACTTACATTATCTAGTGAGGACATTTTGTGACTTATTTGAAAATCAGATGCTGTGGAATACAATCAGAACATTAATAATAATAATCATCATCATCATCATAATGATGACGATGATGATGATGATGATAACCTTTATTTAACGTGGTCAAATGTCTTAGCTATGTCTTAACATTCAACCAGGCTTTAGAATAGCAGGCACTTGGCTATAAATAAAAGTATGTAAGAAGGCTCAGATTGAACCAAGCAGCAAGACACAATTAATGCATCTTACATGTACCATTCAGAATAGCAATGTAGTTTACAGAACAGGCCCCGATTGCATGAAAGGTGAATAGCGCTAGGGAAAACATGCCTTCTGGGAAGGCGTAGCTACTATGCCATCGAGTCCATCGAGTGTGTAAGTAAGTATGTCCGTAAGTAAGATTTTCGGGTTGACTCGGATTCGTTCGGAAAATCCGATTGTAGTGAGTCGAATTACTCGAACGAGAGCGAAGACGAGTGAAGAACTAGAAAACCTTTTCCCGATGATACCAGATGTATTTTTGTTCTATTCTCGTCTTGACTGGCGTTTTGTTCGACTACATTTTGTTGATTTTGTCAACTCTCGTCAATAATCGACTTCTATCGATTGCAACGTACAAGCTACGTTATCTCGTGCTCGATGTCAGTGATGTTTACGAGTGAGGTAAAGACTATTGACAATGAATTTGTGCTTTTCTGCATCAGTAATCAAGCACAGCTTTCGAGCAATGTGTCCAGTGTTTCCCCGTAAATAACTGTTCAGGTTTTTTTGACAGTTTTTATATAATTTCCACCAGGCAAACGTTCGCCGAACCAAGATGTTCAGTTGACGGCCACGATGGTCTTCTAGAATATTACGTACTTGTTTAGCACAGTATTAAAACAGACATTGCTATTACAATTAGTTACAGTTCTATTATATCTGTTCTCTCAAATAAATGATTGTTACGATTACCAAATGTTCTTGTTGATTAAATAACAGTTATTTTCGTAGTTATTCTCTTCGTGTAGACCAAGGGAGCTGTGCCAGACTGTTGTTTGTTGTCGATTTCCGTTCATATCGTTTATTGTGTAAAACTTGTGAAACAAACTTTTTGTTTTTTATTTTTGTTATTATGGTACATTATATATATATTTATAGCTTTACTTTGTTCTTTTGGATAGACGAAGAGCCACTTCAGTGGAAATGCTATCATTAAACATTATTATAATATATTTTTTTCATTTTTGTTACACCAAACATCACAAGGCATTAACATTTTTTGTGGCCAGCCCTCTTTCGGATGCTACTAATTTTCTCAAATATTTCCTGTTCTCATGACCAGCCTAGTCGCCATTTGTTGGAATGCGCGCGTTATATCATACCTATGTTAATTCTATTTAGACTTGCAAATACTAAAACCATGAAAAAAGTGCTAACTTTAATTAGCACTAATAGTGTAATGTCTTTTGTATTCTATTGTTTCATTGGTGTTATTTATGCATCAGTCAATGAAAATCCTGGCCCCCCGACCTCCGGGCATACCTGGGATTCAACCCTCATTTCACCATGCAATGACCCTGCGGGGCGGGGAAATTAACAAAATATCCGTCTATACTGTTCATTGAGTGGTGATTTAACAGCAGTACATGTATACACCGAATCGAAATATGGCGACCATTTGAATAACTATTGTTCTGAACTGCAACCTCTCATTCATGTGAAAATGCTTTTGTGTTTCCACGTGAACACAAGGTTGGTCAGTCCAGAACAATAGTTATTCATATTGGTCGCCATATTTCGATTCGGTGTATATCGTCACCGGAAGCGGGGGGAAAAGTAGGAATTTATACACAGCTTTTAACAGATTACTTGACCCCGGGAGCGGGGTTTTTAACACTGGTTAAATGTTAAATGTCCCGGGGGTCAGGAGGCCGGGGTTTCAATTGACTGATGCATTAGCACTAACTAGTTTGTACTGTTTCACGGTTTAGTGTTTGCACTCTACATGTACTTTACATTTAGTTGACTGCCAGGGCCGGCATTTTGTCCGTAAACTAAGGTCTTTAAATCAATAACTTGGGCGCATGGACAAAAACGAATTTCTGTCCCCCCTCCGTTTTTATTGAAGGCAAATGGCATTGCTTCTGAATGTATGCTAGCAATTGTTCTGTGCTGGATAGTTTTTTGATGGAAGACGAGAAACACGAGCCGTAGGCAAGTGTTTCTCCCTACTTCTTGAGGTGCTCTCGGCACTTCCTAAGTGCTTTATTACTGACGGAGCACGTTGAAGCTGTTCTATTTGTTTTTATTATATAGAAACTACAGGTTTTTGATCAAAAAAGAATACGAATGGTGAAAAAATTGGCAAGAAATTTGAGGAGTCTAGTTTGTCTAAGTCCATAGCCCAGTCAGCCAATGACGGCAACAGAACTGACTGTGAAGCTTGTGACACTCTTTCTGCAGAATCACTTAATGTTATCATCAGTAATTTCGTGTGCCTAAATGAAGATACTTCCCTCTGTAAGTTTAAATACCTTGATTAAAGTTTTCACAATACACATACAGCCTAGAAGTATGTTAACATCATTGCCAGTGTGTGGGTTTTGGATGAGCTCAGTTAACAACCTGTTCTGTTACACACCAATCACCATGCAATACTGACCTGTTCATACTTGTCACTGGTCGTCATGTCTGCTAACACTAGACCTAAGCTCTTTGTCACAGCTTCTCTGACTTCCTCGTTACGATCATCTGACAACATTTGCCTGATCATTGACCAAATCAGTGAAGAGCGAATTGTGTCCTTACAAACAATATGAATGTTAGTAATGTAGTTCGTAAGGTTTCATCAAGCGTAAAAATGTTATGAATGTTATCAAGATATGTAACTAATAGGGGGACATAGGTAGCTTACTCACTGCTAGATATGGTGAAAGACTTCCGCATGCTTCTGCTACTAACATTCTTCTCTCATGATATTTATGGGTAATCTATAACAAACAACAAACAAATAAGGAAATACATCTCATCAAGGTACAGAATGGTGGTTCATACCTGGGTACAGAATGGTGGTTCATACCTGGGTACAGAATGGTGGTTCATACCTGGGTACAGAATGGTGGTTCATACCTGGGTACAGAATGGTGGTTCATACCTGGGTACAGAATGGTGGTTCATACCTGGGTACAGAATGGTGGTTCATACCTGGGTACAGAATGGTGGTTCATACCTGGGTACAGAATGGTGGTTCATACCTGGGTACAGAATGGTGGTTCATACCTGTTCCCATAGTTGAGGGAGAAGTTCAGCTTCAACACGAGATGCTTCGATGACTTGTGCAAATGCTGCAATCATCCATTCATGATCATTTGCCTGACAAAGTAAGACTTCCCTCAGTACAACTAGCTGTCTACTGTGGAGTACCATGCATTTAACAATTTGTAAATCTGGATGGGTAGCAGTTGAATGGCACAAAGAGATACAGGTGTTGGTTTTGAGTGTGTGTGGTGTGTGTGAAGCAGTCACAGAGAGGCTGAGTAGATGTTCACCTTTGTTCTTCATCAGGTCTTTTAATGAGGTTAAACAATATGTGCATTAAACCATCTCTTTCTTTGATGTCTGGATGGTGAATTACTGTACACAGAATCACTGGGATCAATTCTTGGAACAAAGTCAAACAATTAAGTCTACACAGTTGCAACAATAATGATTTAGCAGAAATCTTACAGGCTTTTTTTATCTTAAAAGATACAGTAGAACACACACTATCGACATTGATACCCACATACAACTCTATCGACACTGATACCCACATACAACTCTATCAACACTGATACCCACAAACAACTCTATCGACACTGATACCCACATACAACTCTATCAACACTGATACCCACAAAACAACTCTATCGACACTGATACCCACATACAACTCTATCAACACTGATAACCCACATACAACTCTATCGACACTGATACCCACATACAACTCTATCGACATTGATACTTAAGGTATCAGGGGCAAAGATGAGATATATGGATTAAATGCATATATCATGAACATCATGACATATCATTGAACACTGTAATAATAATAATAATATTTAATAATAAAAATAATATTAATAAAAATAATAATTATTAGTAGTAGTAGTAGTACAGTGCGACTACACTAACCAAGGCCACCCAAATAAATTTTGAATCAAATTTTCTAATCACATTTGTGATGCTGAATAACAGAATGATGTCGAATTCTACAATTAAACTGTTTCTTGTTCACTCTTGATCATATACAATACACATATAAAGTAAAAGATATGCTTTTAAAGCAAAAATCTGAAAATTTTGTGCAGATTCTATTGTTTAAATACTCAATTGTGATTGGATAATTTCTATGAAAATTTGTTTGGGTGGCCTTGGTTGGTGTAGTCGCACTGTAAATAAAAATACTGTGATGGGAAACGTTAGTGAAATGTGCAGCTGGTGCCAGTTTCTTTCGACAACCCAATTAAATAAGTTCAACAAGCAAACAAACAAAAAACACTTATTTTAATGATTGTTTGTGCATATGATTCATTTAAAATTGAAGAAAATCATACAGTTTCGAGTTCAATTTGGAAATAATTTGCACGAGTGGGTTTTTCAAAGAGCTCTTTGAAAAACACACGAGTGAAAATTATTCCAAATGAACGAGAAATCGTATGATTACCAATTAATAATATTCATGAAAAAAAAAGTATTTTGCACTGCAGTGCAATTAAGGTAATTTGCACTGCAGTGCAAATTACTTTCAACTGCACTGCTCTAAGCCAATCAGAATCGAGTATTTTTTTCATGTATATTATTAAGGGCATAAATGAACTTCATGGGCCTAAATAAACCATTATGCCCGAAAAAAGATCACATTAATATCATTTATATTTCCTAAGCCCTAAATATCAAGGATTTAGTTCAAAAGAAAGTCTAAATCTATCGAGAAGTGACTCAACTCAACTTCACCTTCGGCCATCTTGTTTTAATTTACATTTTGACGCAGAAATATGACGTCACGTAAACCTGCGGCAAAATTCAGCTAATTTGCATAAACCATCATTCGCGCGCATGTTATATTGACGTCACTTGCGGGAATAAATATCCTATAATAGCCCTCGACCCTCTGTTTTCCTGACTTTACAAATGGTTTTCTTGGAATCTACATAGAAATTGTGAGTGATTTATGTCCTCTAAATCTTGATAATTTAGGGCTTAGGTAATATAAATGTATGTTTTATTAAATCAATTATTTCATTTCCTTTTTAAGACGGGCCAATGCGTTGATATGGGAAATAAATTTGATTGAACGAAATGCTCGCTTATTTAACGAAGAAGACAGCCAAATCGTCAAAAACTCAACCCAACTTGTCCACGTACTCATTGAGTTCATAAGGTCAGCAGTCTCATTCTTGCACTTTTAATATGTATTTTATAAATAACACTTGTTATACTCATTTAAAGAAATATGAAAAATTGCAAAAATTATTAAGAGATATCACACAACGTAGCCTCTTTTTACTTGGGCTTCCAGTTTCCTTCTCTAGAAGCTCGAATCAGGTTCAGCATGATTTCTACCATATCTACATAGGTCATCCAGAAACCCACCCAGAGAGATTGCCATTGTCACACCTTAGGTAGTCAAGGTATACTGAAAAGAGCTCAGTAATGCAAAAGTATAAAGGACTTTGCATAGCCTTCTCGTATTCTTCATGACAAACATTTGACATAGACCTTCCAAATCATCAATGGCATCTTGGACAATGTTGATCTTATCACTGTGAAATTTCTGAAGCCATGATATAAAACCCTTCCAAGCAACTCGCATCAGAGCCTCATACATTAGCTTGTGAAATCGAACGGCACGATTGTAACGATGACCATCCAGAACCCCATTCACTGATCCCTCGGCTATAACTCTTGCTTCTACACACAAATCTCTCAGTCCAGCATCTTGAACCGTTTTCCAATCACTGCAAGTAAGGTGCAAATGGTATGAAAAACCCCCATGCGAGGAACTATGTCCTTGAATTGCTCTTCTTTTCTTCCAGATTATTTCAACAGCTTCGAGTAGAGGGCCTGGGTCAAATACAACTACAATGCTTCTTCAGCAAAAGCGTGTCCTTGATCTTAACAGACTGCAATAGCACTTCGTGAACAGTTGACAAATTAGTGGCAGGAGCATCAATTGTTGACAAATACCCAATATTATCCTGTGATACTGTCACGTCATCTCGGCATGAAATGTTGAAGCCGGTCCAACTGCTGATATTCTGATTGACTTCGGCATGCAGTCGAGCAAGTATCCACAGGAGATTCTTTTTCCAAGCATTGTACAGCACAGTTTCTGATGTCACTTCTATATACTTTCGCGATGGAGGTCCTACACGATTTCCAGCATTATACACAGGGAGAAGAGTTGGGGGCAATGTCACAGTCCTTTTTTCTTGATTTTTCGATAGCAGTATCTAGGCTTGACGGGAGGTGAGGACCAAAGACTTTGGGTTGCACTGCGATGCCGTTAACTCTGTGTGATGTTCCATCCCCAGAAAGTGTTTCCTCTAGCCTATCGATATTGTCCCATGCTAATGAGGTACAGACATGTGGATGGATATTCTCTGGTAGAACAGCTTTGTCGTCTGATGCCTTAGCCATCTTCTGCAAACACCAGGCGGTATCAATCTCTTCTAACTGTGTATATGAGATGCCATGACCAAAACGATTGATTATTTGTATCAGTTCAACATTATTAGTCAAGGACTTGATGACGTATGGTAAAAGGACATGTTTTGGAGGCTTCTTTGCTCCGCAGCTTACTCCATATATGAAATCTTGACCAAAAGACTTGATTAACCGTTGGACTCTTAAAGATAGTTCTTTCTTGCTGTCTGTGTTACCGGTAAGGACGATACGTAGGAAATGTTAAGAGGCAGTCTGGCAAGTCGATAGCACTGTCATGAAGCTCTGATGGTTAGGGGGCCATGAGCTGTTAATTTCCAGCGTCTTGAGTTTCTCGCGAATGCATAAGGCAGCTTCAATTATGTGATGCTCGTTGTCGATTGCTTTATCAATGAGGGTCTGCTTTTCTTGTAACTTCACATTTTCTCTTGCAAGCTGAACCACTGTGAGGTTTGTCTGGAATAACAAGCATCTTTCTTTTTCCTTCTTCTACCGCTACAAAATGCAAGCCTTCACCAAACTCAGCCTCTAGTCTACGACGTACATGTTTCCTGGTGGATTCTTTCACTTCTTGGGTGCCTAATAGCATCATATTTGTTATCAGTCTCTGAGTCAAATCAGTTAGAGGTATAACCCTAGGTTGTTCTAGTAAGTCTGTCCTAATAAATTCAAAAAGCATATCATATGCTTCAGATTCAAGAGTGTTGTAGTTAGCTGAGCTATCCTCTTGATCATGAAGGTTAGTGCTACTCTCTTTTCGTCTGGTATAAGTACGATAACAGGAGCGGTGTAATGTGCTTCAGCAGCAACAAGCTCTCTGGATACTAAAGCAATTATCCTCTCATCACATTTTTCAATTGCCGTCTTTCTTATGTTGTCATCAGCTCGTAGATCTATGCATTTCACAATATTCTCTCGACTGTTTTCTCTCTTTACATATTTACTAGCCTTGTTACAAAATATACATACAGATTATATACTCTGCTAGAGCTTGGTGTTCCTCTAGTCGATGCCCTTCTATTTGCGTCATTCCTTAAGAAGAGCTCCCTGCAAGAACAAGGTAAGTGACTTCTGATCAAAATCTAAATTCTCCTCGAGATTCATTGAATTTCAAAGGAGAATATGGGTTTTGATTGCAAGTCACTTACTCTGTTCTTGCAGGGACCCCTTCATACATAGAGGTTATTACACATTGTTTATTATACGACAACAAAAAAAACAAACGTCTTTTTCTCTTTCTTTTTATTTGCGACCGGATAAAAACAAGAAACAAACTGAGCGCGCGCGCAAAATTAACGTGTCCGAATTCTAAAAACGTGTAATACGCTGTCATATTTGTACTCGTACTTGTACTGTAAGATGACAAGTTGTGTAATAAATGTATATATTTATTTGAACCGGGAGTATTGCTGTTGGATGTGATGTCTGACAATGTTTTTTATATCCTTTGATTGACATTGTTTCTCTTACGCTTCTCTCATGCTCTCCCAAATCCCTGTGTGCTCCATAACTTGATGGACGCATGCTAAGACGAAGTAGCACTAGCAAACAGCACGTAATTATAAAGACCCAGACACATTTCCTGCTACACTGATAAGCAAATGTAACAAAAGAAATAGTCATAATAAAATAAGTTCTAGATCCTGTGAATATTTGTTGTTTGTTAAATACCATACATGGTACACGATGTCGTTTAAGGTACACGGTATGTTGCTAAAATCCGAAAGTAACGACCTCGCTACTTTCAGAACTTTACGGGTATGCATGATTGGTTGTCTGAATGATTACGCCGTCATTCATGCAGAGCAGCAGTTTTCCTGTTTGTCAGCCTGCATGTCCGTGCAGCAAGAAGTCTGTGGTAGATGATAACGAGAAGATCTAACCATGACAAGCTGCGATTATAAAGTCAACAAATGGGAATCCAATGGTGCTGGAATTATTGGGATCTTCATCTTTCTCTGTGGCGTCGGTGACTTCATAGATCATCATCACCATCATCATCACCATCATCACCACCACCATCATCACCATCACCACCATCATCATCATCACCACCATCATCACCACCATCATCATCATCATCATCATCTTCAGTCATCAACATCATTATTCACCACAATCACGATCACCACCATCATCACCACCATCATCATCATCATCATCTTCAGTCATCAACATCATTATTCACCACATCACGATCACCACCATCATCGCCACCATCATCATCATCATCATCTTCAGTCATCAACATCATTATTCACCACAATCACGATCACCACCATCATCACCACCATCATCATCATCATCATCTTCAGTCATCAACATCATTATTCACCACAATCACGATCACCACCATCATCACAACACAACACACATTGAAATGAAAAGTTTATTATTATTATTGTGTTGTTGAAGGGTGCGGTGCGTTCAGTATGCTAGGATACCAGACTGTGGTCAGTGGTTAAAATGTCGTACTGCCATTTACAATCCAACATTTTTATGAACATTTGAATAAATGTACAACCACGCTGGAAACGCAGCCATAATGAAGTATATATGTATGTGATAGTCCGATGTGTTACCACTGCACCACAAGGGAGCAACTATGCTGGAAACGCAGCCATAATGAAGTATATATGTATGTGATAGTCCGATGTGTTACCACTGCACCACAAGGTACAACCACGCTGGAAACGCAGCCATAATGAAATTTAGCTTATTCCCTTTTATTTTTCAACAAATTGTGGAGCTTGATATAGCGTAAAATT
>JAUJYZ010000657.1:330000-377722 GCA_033675265.1 Actinostola sp. cb2023 | reverse complement strand
AAGTAGTAAATAATAAGAATTATGTAGTAATTGTACTAACGATAGCCCATATCACAATAAATGGACAAATATTCCAGTCAGTAACTATGCTGAATATGTAACCGCAATAGCCCATACAGTGTAGTACAAAAAAAAAATGGACCAATATTCCAGTCAGTAACCATGCTGGATATCTAACAGCAATAGTCCATACTACAATAAATGGACAAATATTCCAGTCAGTAACTATGCTGGATATCTAACAGCAATAGCCCATACAGTGTAGTGCAAAAAAAAAAATGGACCAATATTCCAGTCAGTAACCATGCTGGATATCTAACAGCAATAGTCCATACTACAATAAATGGACAAATATTCCAGTCAGTAACTATGCTGGATATCTAACAGCAATAGCCCATAGCACAATAAATGGACAAATATTCCAGTCAGTAACCGATGCTGGATATCTAACAGCAACAGCCCATAGGACGATAAATGGACAAATATTCCAGTCAGTAGCCCTGCCGGATACGTCTAACAACAATAGCCCATAGTACAATAAATGGACCAATATTCCAGTCAGTAACCATGCTGGATATCTAACAGCAATAGCCCATAGTATAATAAAATGGAGTGACAAATATTCCAGTCAGTAACTATGCTGGATATCTAACAGCAATAGCCCATAGCACAATAAATGGACAAATATTCCAGTCAGTAATTCTGAATATTTAACAGCAATAGCCCATACCACAATAAAATAAATGGAAAATTTTGTATAATAATATACCATAATCATACATTATAACAGAATATCATTTACCTGAATAATATGGTTTGATGCTACGTATGATATACAATGTATATAATGAATATGATAATAATAATTAGAATATTCATTAATCATTCATAAGGTTACTGTCCAATCCGGATGCGCCATTTGTGTCACGTGCATACTCTTGTATTTCCGATACATACTGAAAGCACGGGGAGGGTTTGAATATTCAGCAGGGAAATGTTGGGGTTGATGAATGAATACAATGCTTTATTAGAATTCTGTATACAGCCCTTTGCGAAAATTCTGTAAAAGCAATATAGATCGATATATCAATATATCGGGTGCATTGTGGGTAATTTTCATTATAAAATGGCTGAATAAGCCCTCTAAAGTTCAAATTTTTCAATTATTTTTTCACATACATACTACAAAGGTTAATTGGGTTTAGATTCAGGTTTAATAATAGCTAAAATCAAAGAATTAGGATTATGCAAATTACTATATATTGATATATCGATATATTAGGATTTTACAGAATTTTTGCAAAACGCTGTACCATACAGAATACTAATAGATCTATCAGTATTCTGTATACCATACAGAATACTAATAGATATATTAATATTCTGTATCAAAAGAGGCAGAAATATCACTGTTAAGATAATACTTTAGCATTAATCACTGACAATATAATGAAAACTGTGCAAATCGGATATATTGAACAAAATATATATTTTTTAAATCACCGTTACGTTTAGCTAATTTTTGATGATTACTTAAGGATAAAGTTAACAGTACAATTATTAAATGTTGCATTACACGGCAAATTTACACTACTTGTAGTAGATGATTTACTAATATCAGCTACGGAATTATCAAAAGTGCATGGTAAACTAATATTAGCTAGAATTTCGTCTGAAATATCCAGAAATTAATACTCACAGGCGACATATCTGATATCTTGAGAGTTAGATCTTGTATTGCTTCGATCTCGCTACATGGAATCCCAAAAGATTCATTTTTCGCAAATTTGTTTTACCCGCGTCTTTTGCAATTCCTCAAAGATTTTAACACTCCATTTCGTACTATTTCTAGTGTTCTTAGGAGTTGTATCTTGCAGCCAATTTATCTCTTCGTCTGCAGTTTTTGGCTTTCGGAAACGAGACATCTCAGAGCTGAGTACGCTTTCACGTCAGTCCTTTCAATGCATAATCTAAACCATCGAAAAGATTACAAAGCTTGTACTTAGTCCCCAAGGGATAAAGTTCACCCAAATTAAATCATGCTCTATTCATAATTAACTTATCGAAAATGATGTGTTTTCTCTTGATGACTGCCTTTTTTACTAAAGTACCTCCCTATCATTTTGTACTGAATTGGCATTCAATTTGTTTAGAACTTCGAGCACAATGGCTTTACAACTAAATTAGCTCACTCTTCAAAATAAAAAAACAATAGCTGTAACATTTTAATGAAGAATGAATATCATATGTATTTTACAATACTTCGTGGCAATGTTGTATGTGATTTACAATCTCTCGCCATCGGCTCTAGATTGTAAATCACATACAACATTGCCACTCATATTGTAAATAATACTAACTAAATTTATATAGCGCCATATCTAAAATCCTATGGCGCTTTACAATTAATGTAAAATAAGAAGAAAATACAAATATGATGCGCTAATAGCATATGGTGGTATAATATACAAACAACAGTGAGACACTGATAGGTGATGGGCAAAAGATATGATACAAATTTTGTATAATATTATGATCATACATTATAACAGAATATAATTTACATGAGTAATTTGGTTTGATGCTACGTATGATATACAATGTATATAATGGCAAAATAAATTAAAAATTATCTGGCAAGGAAAACCTGTCATACCTGTAGGTCGACGCAATAACGGTTCCTCATAAGTGCCAACATAAATAAAACACATGGCCATGGCAAAGTTAAACTTAATTACTAAAATTAATTATAACATGGCAAGGAAAACCTGTCAGACCAGTAGGTCGACGCAATAACGGTTCCTTATAAGTGCCAACATAAATAAAAACATGGCCATGGCATTAGTTAAACTTAATTATTACCATTAATTATAACATGGCAACATGGCAAGCCGCATGCCTTAGTGATTTACTTTCGGCTGCACTGAGTGCATCCGTTATAACAGCAGGAGTTCCTGGTTCCCTTTGTACTTCCGAGGATTATCCAATTAACTTATCGCACTAAATCTACCAGATTCGAGTTCACATAACAGGGATTTGTAAACCGATCTCACGTGCAGTTTTACATGTATTGTAAAATAGAATGAAGCGATATTATCTGAGCGAAGTTTTCGAGTTAGCCGGATTGTACTGCACATAGTTGTTGTGGGAGGCTTATATAATAGCATGCCGAAGAAATAATTCCACCAGTTAAGGACGTTCGCGCGCATTGTTCACGCGCATCTTTTCTGCGCATAAAATCAAGGTTCGAATCATCTCGGTCCAGTCCTCTTTCCTCACGTCCAAGATGGCAGCCAGTCACGCATGTTACGTAGACGATTTTCATCGGCTAATATCTCGAGAACGATACCGGTGACCCCCATTTTTTATTTTGTGATTTTACAAAGAATCATAAATGCTCCCCATGTACCAAATTTAAAGAAAAAAACATGTTTAAAAAATCTGGCTCCATAGCGAAGTCGGTGACCACCAATTTTTATTTGCTCATTTAACTTCTATAATGATCTTATTTCACCATACGAAGTTTCAGGGAAAAAACATGTTTAGTTTTTTTTGCCCGCGAACGTTCTTAACTGAATAATTTTGAAAGTCGTCTAAGGGTCTCTATGTCTAGGGCTATGGCAGTCTATGGCAATTGATTGCACAGACGAAGGAAATACTACTATCCTTTCCCTCCCCATCCCAGACCCTGTTTACCAGGTGTTTAGGACATCAAGTAAAATTATACCCTGTCCAGCGGTACGTCCGATCCCCGTATATACAATCAATTACATGTACTTCAGTCATAAAGCCAATAAAAGGAAAAATAATGTAAATTTCAGTATGATGCTTGTATTCATGGTGTTGTTTAGGATAGTTGATCATTTTTAGGCCACCCCACCCCCACCCCCAGGCACTGGCCCAAGCAGCCTTCGATACCGCAGGTAACGTGGTTAGGAAAGCATCGCTTAAAATATCTGCGAGGGAGCCAATCTGCGAGACCGCAGGTATAGCGCACTAGGCCTACCGAAGCTGTCTACAAGACCGCAGGTATAACGCACTAGGCCTACCCAAGCTGTCTACGAGACCGCAGGTATAACGCACTAGGCCTACCCAAGCTGTCTGCGAGACCGCAGGTATAACGCACTAGGCCTACCCAAGCTGTCTGCGAGACCGCAGATATAACGCACTAGGCCTACCCAAGCTGTCTACGAGACCGCAGGTATAACGCACTGGGCCTACCCAAGCTGTCTACGAGACCGCAGGTATAACGCACTAGGCCTACCCAAGTTGTCCACGAGACCGCAGGTATAACGCACTAGGCCTACCCAAGATGTCTACGAGACCGCGGGTATAACGCACTAGGCCTACCCAAGCTGTCTACGAGACCGCAGGTATAACGCACTAAGCCTACCCAAGCTGTCCACGAGACCGCAGGTATAACGCACTAGGCCTACCCAAGCTGTCTACGAGACCGCAGATATAACGCACTAGGCCTACCCAAGCTGTCTACGAGAACGCAGCTATAACGCACTAGGCCTACCCAAGCTGTCCACGAAGCTAGACCGCAGCCAGACCTAAACGCGAAAATCTATACCCTATTCCAGTCCTAACATTGAAAATTCGTGGCCAATTTGAAGCTAAGAATTATTATTTTGCAACTGTGATCATTTATAAACTCTAAAGATCTGCACATACCCGTAAAACTCAAAAAGAATGACAAATACTTAGTTCGCTGGCAAATGGGTAAAATATATACTCTATCTCAGATCGACATGAAAAGCTCGAAAACCACACAACTGATATCGGGCGCGGCACATAATAAGAATAACACAAAGCCATATAGTTTATATAAGGGAGTAACCTTGCGCATGCTGATGTTCATCCTTCGACTGATCATGAATCACAGAACATCGACCGGCAGGGGTCCTGCATGTAATAAACTAGTAAACACAACTTCTGGCTGCTAAAATTAAAGCAAATTGAGATTCGTCTGCTCGCAGGGTAGATTCCCAAGGAAGCATCCGGAGATTTCAATAAACTTTATACTCACAAAGATACAGTTATTGCGGACCAATTTTCTGTGCTCCTTCCAGGACGCCACTAATCACTATACATCTCGAGCCGGCTAAAATATCAACAGAATTTCATAGATTCCCATGGAAGCACATGGAGATCACGGCTCAGTAATTGTACTCACAGAGGTTTTGCTCTTGCGGGCCAAGTTTCACTTCTACTTCCAGGACGCCAAATATTGAAACCTTGCTACCGATCCAAAGTAGTAAAATAAAAGCCAATTCTTCCCGCCAAATTATATATCAATTCTTTCGTGTCAAAATGCAATTTCAAATCACATTGGGTACCAACAAAGATAGCTTGAACATGGAATATCTCTATTTGGGCAAAATCAACCAAGATCATGCAGAAATAAACCATAAAATGACAGATTGTCGTGCAGAGAAAGCGCGGTCCAATGTGATTGAGAAATACTCATTACCGATGCTCAGCATGCATTATGACGATAATGTAGCTGTTGATAGCCACCTTTACTTAATCCTGTTTATTTAATCCTAGCAACTGTCGATCATTTTATCACATATAAAACTCTATGCCGCTCGTCATGAAATTCTGTCAGACATAACGTCGACGCGAAGGTTTCCTTTAAATGCCAAAATAAAATTAAAAACAAGAGGTACACACCTCAAACAGTGGAACAGTCCACAACAATATTGAGACACACAGCACCTCGATATTAATAAACACAATTAAAATTAAAATTAATTATAACATGGCAAGGATATTCTGTCAGACATAACGTCGACGCGAAGGTTTCCTTAAATGCCAAAACGAAATTAAAAACAAAATCGAGGCACACACCTAAACAGTGGAACAGTCCACAACAATACTGAGAGCCACACAGCACATCGTTATTAATAAACACAATTAAAAACAAGAGGTACACCTCAAACAGTGGAACATTCCACAACAATACTGAGGGCCACATAGCACCTCAAAAATATATGATATACACATGTACAATATGCTAGAGTGCAAAACATATGTCCGTGAAATAGTACTATTACTAAATAGTACTAAATAGTGTTATCTCTATTGTTTTCTATTGTTTCATCAGTGCTATTTAGTACTAATTAGTTAGTATTGTTTCACGGACATATGGTTTGTACTCTATAAACAATAAATATTGGTAATTTGTAATAAAGAATGAAAATATATAGCTAGCATACCACATAGAGTGATTTGTAAAAATTCTGGCCGCCACGATATATCAATATATCAATATATCGGGTGCATTATGGGTAATTAAATAATACTATTTTGAGTTTCCTAACTTATTAAGGGTGGACTAACATATTTATTTCGACTGTTGCTAAGGAAAATGTGAAACCTCAAAAAAATCGTAAAATTCAAAGAGAAGAGAAGGGACTTATAGGAAGTGATTGTAAGGGAGAAAGCTTTGTCAGAGGATGACGTCACCAAATTACGTCACAATGACGTCATCAAAACAGAAAACGCTCTTTTTTTCCAAGGATTTATAAGATACTGTAAATCTATGATTATACACTTGTTCTACAACACAAGGAGCAGACAACTGAGCATGGATTTGGTATTTAATTGAAAAATGATTTTTTTATGGACGTTTTTCGAGCTGTTTTTAAGGATTAAATTCCATAACTTGTCATATTGTCTTCAGTTTTGAAAAAAACATGCTCAGCAATGTTGACTAGGTCGTTGTTGATATTCTAGGTTAGAAAAAAATAACCCTCAGTGAACGTGCTCGAACATTTTGACGGTTTTTGAAAACGAGAATCTGCGCATGCGCAGTGAAGTCTTGTTAAATTTACCGTTCTTTTTCAGCATTGAATTGATGGATTTCGGAAAAGAATCCTACGAAAATGTTTAGACAGTTCTCTATTCTGTCATTTGGCATAAAAATTATTATGCAGCAAAGACGTTTTGATTTTCCTGTTGTACCCAAGCAGGAGATGCGCGAATTGTATGACTTTGAGTTTCAATTCATAAATTGTATGCTTGCTCATTTCTGCTAAAACGAAATTTAAAACCCCTAGAGAGAAGTAGGATGTTTAACAAGGCTATAAAATATCAAAATTTCAGAAAAAAATCCTCAACAAAGCTAAAGAATTGAAGACATGTAAAACCCCATAGCAACGCGGTTGCATAGTAACGAAATATGTTAGTCCACCCTTAATATCTTATTAATTTCACATACACTTTTTTTCAAGAAGTTCATAGCTATAGACTGATGACGCTGGAAAATGATACGGAAATCTAGCTACTCATCGCACATATCAAATATCAAAAAACTATGCAAAACAATAAGTCTACCTAAGACCATAAATTCTTATTAATTTCACATACACGTTTTTCAAGAAGTTCGTAGCTATAGACTGATGACGCTGCCGGGAAAATGATACGGAAATCTAACTACTCATCGCACATAACAAATATCAAAAACTATGCAAAGCAATAAGTCTACCTAAGACCATAAATTCTTATTAATTTCTTATTGATTTCACACACCCTTTTTTCAAGAGGTTCGTAGCTATAGACTAATGACGCTGGAGTTAGGAAATAAAGTTCATAAGTACCTGGTATAAAGTAGATGAACGTTAAGAATGACAAACTGAGTCCGACTGCGACAGGATCAGTACTGGGGATACATGACATCGTATAGGTTTCATCATCAAGGCATTTCGGGACACCCTTATACGCTGCTACTCCAACTATGGACAGGATGAAAGCCAGAACACCAAGCTGCCCGAACAAACTTCTTAAAAGTTCCAATGTTCTGCAATTGGAATGGATGGACCACTGTGCCTCTCCACTGCTATCACCAAAACGAGTTGCATCGTGATGGCTGGGAAAATAAAGCCAGAGAATCTCATCAAGCGACAGCTCCATGCTTGGTGAAACACGTCGACGTAGAACTGCAGTGGAATGAAATTCGCCGCCGCTGCCGCCAAAATGTCCGAGAGTGCCAAATTGTACACAAAGTAAAAGACCAAGGCTCTTTTTCTCTTTGCGATGTCTGTGGTAGAACCTTCAAAGTGCATCCTTCTTCTCGTTGCTTGGATCAGAAATGCGTTTTCGGTGATTCCAAAGATGCCAATAAGTATTGAAGTGATTGTTAGTGGAAGCATTTCTCTCTCGTATGGCGTGATCACGTGTTTTATATCAGAATTGAGCAGTGAATTATCCGATTCTTTGTGAGATATATTCCAACAGATGTTGCCGTTCTTTTTTTAGGATTCGGCCTGAGTCGACAGTCTTAGTGACACCATGTTTAGTACATACAGACACCACGCCAACCCTCAGGGGTGGGGGATCCCCCTATCCCGGGGGGTGACCTCATGCCCTTAGTATTCGCGTGAGGGTCACAGGAAACCTCACAGCCAATCATGTTACTAGGCGTAGGAACAGCACATTGCTCACTCCTTCAGGGGAAATTATAGCCACACTCTATCAGCTTTCGACTTAGAATCGGTTCGCATAGCATGATCACAAATATTGGTTGGTTTAGGCCGACAATTGTGATGCATTACCATACCCTGTGTAGAACACACTCACATAAAATGATATACCCTGTTCAGGACAGAGGCCAAAAACCATACCCTGTCCAGCGGCATGTCCCCATATATGGGAGTACCCCCTCCCTCCAGAAAATACCCACATTACTTGGTACATTGTGCAAACATGCACCCAATGTGCTGGACAAGTGATACGTTTTGGCCGGATGCCCCCACTAATACCCCTCGCCCAATATTTTCTATAGCCCCCTAAATGCTTCTAGGCGAAATGGCTGTCCCCCCTCATAATCAATATCAATGCCCCCCACCCTCCTTCCCCCCACCCAGTAGATATATTATCAATGGTCCCTTAGCTAGGATTAATGCTTCCTGACATACTTCTATGTGATTGCTAAATTATTTGAAGTCACATGCAAACATAAACAAAATTATTACACACCTATAGGTTCTAAATTGTGAATTTAATTTATTAGTCGGGCTTCCTGTGGAAGCACCGACTCTAAAAATGCAGAGCGGTCGTATTCTTCGTCTTAGGCTCCAAATCGCCTTTCTACAGCGCATGCGCGCTAAAGCCGAAGGAGACATGAAGTCTGTCCAAGAAAGATTAGAAAGCACAAACCAATCAGGGAAAGCACCGGAGGTCAAGGGGCCAAAATATAAGTCTTTTCTCGTCTAAATCTAAATTTAGATTGAAACAGGACGCTCTAGTAGCGTGAAGTCGGGCTATAACGTTTTTACTGATATACTGTAAAGTTCGCAGTACTGATATTGCAAGGAAAGCATGTTCTATCGAGCTCGAGTCACGCAACGACGAGCAACCAAAAACTGTTTCAATCGCACTATAAGATATCTATATTTAGTTCAAATAGGTTACATTTCATTTAGAAGCCCGACTTCACGCTAGAAGAGCGTCTAGTTGTGTATTATGTTGTTAACATATCCGTACAAACACTTAAATCATGTAACAAATTCAATAATACTTATTAACTGAATTGAATCATAAATAAAACATTTTATAGTCTACCACATGATTGAAAGATTAATTAAGTATAACGTATATACAAAAATGCGGACACTGATTAAATTACTTGGTTTAGTACAGACATTGTATTATCATCTGTAAGTAAACCAAGTGTCAAATAACATTTGTGCATATACAGTCAATGTCATTTAATAATGTTGTCCAGCTAAAAAGAGATTAACACTACAGTAAATGTCACGTGTCTCATCATATATTCGATTTACGTGCAAGAAAAAGCAATTATTGTGCTCGTGGAGGCGATATAATTGTACTTCAAAGTACGATTTCAAGTATATCGCCTCCACGAGCACAATAATTGCTTGTTTCGTGCACGTAAATCGAATATAGAATGAGACACGTGACATTTATTGTAGTGTTAATCTCTTTTTAGCTGGACAACATTAATGACATTGACTGTATATGCACAAATGTTATTTGACACTTGGTTTACTTACAGATGATAATAATATGTCTGTACTAAACCAAGTAATTTAATCTAATTTAATTTAATTTAAAAAAAATCAGTTGTTACATCAACTGTTATCACAATCTAATTATCATAAAATGCCAAATTAGTGCTCATTGATGCATTTCCTCAGTTGTCCATCATCCTAATACAATAGCCTACACTGTGACTTGGCTTATATCATGGAATGCATTCTTTAAAGGGTTCCAAATTATATGTTGATTCAGGCATTATCATGCAGGTCTATATAATAAAATCAAAATTACATGGTGGCTTCAACATAGTGATTCCTATAAACCTGCATGGGCAATACACCAATACACTGTCACCATTAGACACTCACTCTTTTGTTTTCTTTTGTTCCTTTGTATCTAATAAAAACTGACAGCTAATTTATAGTAGTGCCCAGATTTATTGGAATCACTACATGTACATCAATTTTATTTTGTCGTTATAAAAATATGACTTCAAAATAAAATTATATCTTTGTGCATATACATACATGTAAAACACTAAAAGCATACAACATAATAATATTCCTTGTAAGGTAGCCCTATAGTAATGAAGCATACAAGCTACTATGAATGCAATGGCTATAAATTAACAAAACTATTGCAGACGTAATAATATTCCTTGTAAGGTAGCCCTAGTAATGAAGCATACAAGCTACTATGAATGCAATGGCTATAAATTAACAAAACTATTGCAGACGTAATAATATTCCTTGTAAGGTAGCCCGAGTAATGAAGCATACAAGCTACTATGAATGCAATGGCTATAAATTAACAAAACTATTGCTGACGTAATAATATTCCTTGTAAGGTAGCCCTAGTAATGAAGCATGCAAGCTACTATGAATGCAATGGCTATAAATTAACAAAACTATTGCAGACGTAATAATATTCCTTGTAAGGTAGCCCGAGTAATAAAGCATACAAGCTACTATGAATGCAATAGTTATAAATTAACAAAGCTATTGCAGACGTAATAATATTCCTTGTAAGGTAGCCCTAGTAATGAAGCATGCAAGCTACTATGAATGCAATAGTTATAAATTAACAAAGCTATTGCAGACGTAATAATATTCCTTGTAAGGTAGCCCTAGTAATAAAGCATGCAAGCTACTATGAATGCAATAGCTATAAATTAACAAAATTATTGCATGTACGTAATAATATTTCTTGTAAGGTAGCCCGAGTAATAAAGCATACAAGCTACTATGAATGCAATGGCTATAAATTAACAAAACTATTGCAGACGTAATAATATTCCTTGTAAGGTAGCCCGAGTAATGAAGCATACAAGCTACTATGAATGCAATAGCTATAAATTAACAAAACTATTGCAGACGTAATAATATTCCTTGTAAGGTAGCCCGAGTAATGAAGCATACAAGCTACTATGAATGCAATGGCTATAAATAACAAAACTATTGCAGACGTAATAATATTCCTTGTAAGGTAGCCCGAGTAATGAAGCATACAAGCTACTATGAATGCAATAGCTATAAATTAACAAAAACTATTGCATGTACGTAATAATATTCCTTGTAAGGTAGCCCGAGTAATAAAGCATGCATTTGCTACTATGAATGCAATGGCTATAAATTAACAAAACTATTGCAGACGTAATAATATTCCTTGTAAGGTAGCCTGAGTAATAAAGCATGCAAGCTACTATGAATGCAATAGCTATAAATAACAAAACTATTGCAGACGTAATAATATTCCTTGTAAGGTAGCCCTAGTAATAAAGCATACAAGCTACTATGAATGCAATGGCTATAAATTAACAAAGCTATTGCAGACGTAATAATATTCCTTGTAAGGTAGCCCTAGTAATAAAGCATACAAGCTACTATGAATGCAATAGCTATAAATTAACAAAACAATTGCATACGTAATAATATTCCTTGTAAGGTAGCCATAGTAACAAGACGCTCAATGAGCGTACACTCGGGCTTATGACAAGGACAATGTCAGTTGCGTGAGGAGAGACCTGACAATGACTGACAGTTGCGTGACGAGAGAGACTATGTATATATGTGTCGCAACCTCAAGTGACCTCAAGTACGTTTCAAAGACGTACCATAGATGTATACCTCGAAGAGTAGGATATCTTTATCGATGCTCACCGACATAAATAGTCTCTCTCGTCACGCAACTGTCATTGTCATATTAAATACCCGACAATACGCTCATTGAGCGTCTTCTTCTGTAACAGATCCCTAAAATCTAATGACGTTTTGATTTCGATTGTATTTTTGCCGTTCACTGACCTGTTTTGAGCGTGGAAATTCTGCTTTAAATAGCGCTGCGCGGCGGTTCTAAATTTAGGTCGCATTATAGATGTATGACTCAGATAAGGACTATAACACATTGCGCATGCGCGAGACAATTCAAAAGTACAAGACCCCATGCTTTCGCTAGACGCCGCTAAACACACACCAGCTTTGACAATATCATCTGATTTGATTTGATTTTGACGTTATTTTTAGTGACGATTGTCTATGGAATTAGTGGTCATGCGTAGTGTTTTGGATTTGACAAAGTCCCACATCGATTGCAAGAAAGATAAATGTTTGTATATAAATGGTTCCAATAGACTTATATCTAATGGAGATACTAGGCCTCGGTGAGCCTCGGTATATTTGGTCTCGATAGCATGTGACGGATATTGCACAACTGACGCCCCCCCCCCCCCCCCCCCCCCCAAGAATACGCGTTGGGTTTTATAACTCGTGCGGCCTACGGCCTGGGCACGAGTAATAACATCCAGACGATTCAGACTATGATCTGGCGAAGCCGGCTCGCATGGCAAAACTCGAGAAGTTCACATACTTCACATTGTGATGTACCGATATGATCAAATACTTCGCATTCCGTGGCCTAACAAAAAAATAATAATAATAATAAAAAGAAAGTCCATTTTATAACTCGGGCTTCCTTCGGAAGGGCCCGAGTAATAAAGCATACAAGCTACTATGAATGCAATAGCTATAAATTAACAAAACTATTGCATCTTTAAGCTTACGTATTGCTAATTACTTACCAGTTCATATATACATAAACTTTATTAACGTGTCATGCATATGACTTCTAACATACCACAAGTGGTACACTAATCGGGGACACTTATTAGCTTAAAAGTCATGATGTAAGCTAGTTGTATGCGATGGTTGTGGGTAAAAGTTGTACCATGTAAATCGGCCTAAGCTTTTACAAATCACAAAGTGAGCTGGTTGTAATATGAACTTATAAACTTATAAGCAAGCTTACATACACCCGGGAAATAGAGTATCGATCATATAAGCTTAAATAGCGAATGTTTGCAAGCATGCATATGTATTATTCGAATTCCATCATAACGTAAAATATAACTTAAGATATAATATTCTTACCGGCTCGTATAACATGATTCGAAAATACCGTATAACTTTCCATTTGGTCATTGCGAGACTTTACGAGAAAGCGACACTTTTCCACTGCGAACCTGACCGACTTCAGAAGTTCAGTGCGAGAGAATCAGTAAGTCTTATTAAAGATTTATAATCTAAATCAACACTCCCGAGATGATGAAAACACTTTAAAAAAAGCGACTATTGTATCAGTTTGGTTAAAGAACTGCGAGATTCTTCATTTTCGACACTTATAAGTGGATCCTCTTTCATTTCAAGAGATTTTAGGTTGAAAAACTTCATTGCCGACTGAGTACGACTCGTCGTGTTTTGACACAGGGTACCCAATTCACGACCTGCAAATGAGATGCACGGCCGGTAAAAGGTCTTTACCGGCGGTACGGCCTGTATCGGCCCGTCAACATTTCAGGGCCCCTCTTGAAGGCAATTAATATATTCGTGTCTTGACACAGGCAACCCAATTCACGACCTGTCACGACCTGCAAATGAGATGCACGGCCGGTAAAAGGTCTTTACCGGCGGTACGGCCTGTATCGGCCCGTGAACATTTCAGCCCCCCTCATGAAGGCAAGGCTGGTAATGTGTTCGTGCTTTGACACAGGGTACCCAATTCACGACCTGTCACGACCTGCAAATGAGATGCACGGCCCGTAAAAGGTTTTTACCGGCGGTACGGCCCGTATCGGCCCGTCAACATTTCAGGCCCCCTCATGAAAGCAAGGCTGGTAATGTTTTCGTGCTTTGACACAGGGTACCCAATTCACGACCTGTCACGTTATAAAAATCCCGTGAGTTTGGTACCCTGTGCTAAATCAAGCATTATTAACATATTTTCAACCTGCCTTGTAACATAGCCCCTCAAATGCTCACGACCCGTTACGGGCCGTACGGGCCGCTACGGCTCGTGACCCCACTGTGAGCAAAAAAATGTTGACTCACCTTTTTACTAAGTCTTCTTAGTTATACTAATTACGGCTCGTGACCCCACTGTGAGCAAAAAAAATTTGACTCACCTTTTTACTAAGTCTTCTTAGTTATACTAATATATGCTCACGACCCGTTACGGGCCGTACGGGCCGCTACGGCTCGTGACCCCACTGTGAGCAAAAAAATTTTGACTCAACTTTTTACTAAGTCTTCTTAGTTATACTAATATATGCGCTGAATATAATGACATGCATATATTGTGCATATTAATAACTTCACGACCTGATACGGGCCGTCAACCTACTATTACGGCCCGTATCAGGTCGTGTGTATTGGACAACCCTCGCGTCTAAACGGGTTAGGTTATATGTTTGATAGTCGGTGCGTCTAAACGCCTAGTCGCTATGTTTGACAGTCGGTGAGTCTAAACGGTTAGTCTATAGGTTTGATAGTCGGTGCGTCTAAATGGCTAGTCGATATGTTTGACAGTCGGTGCGTCTAAACGGCTAGTCGATATGTTTGACAGTCGGTGCGTCTAAACGGCTAGTCTATATTTTTGACAGTCGGTGCGTCTAAACGGGTTAGTCTATATGTTTGATAGTCGGTGCGTCTAAACGGCTAGTCGATATGTTATACGGTCGGTGCGTCTAAAAACGGTTAGTTTATGTGTTTGATAGTCGGTGCGTCCAAACGGCTAGTCGATATGTTTGACAGTCGGTGCGTCTAAACGGGTTAATCTATATGTTTGATAGTCGGTGCGTCTAAACGGCTAGTCGATATGTTTGACAGTCGGTGCGTCTAAACGTTTAGTCTATGTGTTTGACAGTCGGTGCGTCTAAACGCCTAGTCGCTATGTTTGATAGTCGGTGAGTCTAAACGGTTAGTCTATATGTTTGATAGTCGGTGCGTCTAAATGGCTAGTCGATATGTTTGACAGTCGGTGCGTCTAAACGGCTAGTCGATATGTTTGACAGTCGGTGCGTCTAAACGGGTTAGTCTATATGTTTGATAGTCGGTGCGTCTAAACGGCTAGTCGATATGTTTGACAGTCGGTGCGTCTAAACGGTTAGTCTATGTGTTTGACAGTCGGTGCGTCTAAACGTTTAGTCTATGTGTTTGACAGTCGGTGCGTCTAAACGGCTAGTCGCTATGTTTGATAGTCGGTGCGTCTAAACGGCTAGTCGATATGTTTGATAGTCGGTGCGTCTAAACGGCTAGTCGATATGTTTGACAGTCGGTGCGTCTAAACGGCTAGTCGATTTGTTTGATAGTCGTTGCGTCTAAACGGCTAGTCTATATGTTTGACAATCGGTGCGTCTAAACGGGTTAGTCTATATGTTTGATAGTCGGTGCATCTAAACGGCTAGTCGATAGCTATGATAGTCGGTGCGTCTAAACGGATAGTCGATATGTTTGACAGTCGTTGCGTCTAAACGGCTAGTCTATATGTTTGACAATCGGTGCGTCTAAACGGGTTAGTCTATATGTTTGATAGTCGGTGCGTCTAAACGGCTAGTCGATAGCTATGATAGTCGGTGCGTCTAAACGGTTAGTCGATATGTTTGATAGTCGGTGCGTCTAAACGGTTAGTCGATATGTTTGATAGTCGGTGCGTCTAAACGGCTAGTCGATATGTTATACGGTCGGTGCGTCTAAACGGTTAGTTTATGTGTTTGATAGTCTGTGCGTCTAAACGGCTAGTCGATATGTTTGACAGTCGGTGCGTCTAAAACGGGTTAGTCTATATGTTTGATAGTCGGTGCGTCTAAACGGCTAGTCGATATGTTTGACAGTCGGTGCGTCTAAACGTTTAGTCTATGTGTTTGACAGTCGGTGCGTCTAAACGCCTAGTCGCTATGTTTGATAGTCGGTGAGTCTAAACGGTTAGTCTATATGTTTGATAGTCGGTGCGTCTAAATGGCTAGTCGATATGTTTGACAGTCGGTGCGTCTAAACGGCTAGTCGATATGTTTGACAGTCGGTGCGTCTAAACGTTTAGTCTATGTGTTTGACAGTCGGTGCGTCTAAACGGATAGTCGATATGTTTGACAGTCGGTGCTTCTAAACGGCTAGTCGATATGTTTGACAGTCGGTGCGTCTAAACGGCTAGTCGCTATGTTTGATAGTCGGTGCATCTAAACGGATAGTCGATATGTTTGACAGTCGGTGCTTCTAAACGGCTAGTCGATATGTTTGACAGTCGGTGCGTCTAAACGGCTAGTCGCTATGTTTGATAGTCGGTGAGTCTAAACGGTTAGTCTATATGTTTGATAGTCGGTGCGTCTAAACGGCTAGTCGATATGTTTGACAGTCGCTGCGTCTAAACGGCTAGTCGATATGTTTAATAGTCGTTGCGTCTAACGGCTAGTCTATATGTTTGACAGTCGGTGCGTCTAAACGGGTTAGTCTATATGTTTGATAGTCGGTGCGTCTAAACGGCTAGTCGATATGTTATACGGTCGGTGCGTCTAAACGGTTAGTTTATGTGTTTGATAGTCGGTGCGTCTAAACGGCTAGTCGATATGTTTGACAGTCGGTGCGTCTAAACGGGTTAATCTATATGTTTGATAGTCGGTGCGTCTAAACGGCTAGTCGATATGTTTGACAGTCGGTGCGTCTAAACGTTTAGTCTATGTGTTTGACAGTCGGTGCGTCTAAACGACTAGTCGCTATGTTTGATAGTCGGTGAGTCTAAACGGTTAGTCTATATGTTTGATAGTCGGTGCGTCTAAATGGCTAGTCGATATGTTTGACAGTCGGTGCGTCTAAACGGCTAGTCGATATGTTTGACAGTCGGTGCGTCTAAACGTTTAGTCTATGTGTTTGACAGTCGCTGCGTCTAAACGGCTAGTCGATATGTTTGACAGTCGGTGCTTCTAAACGGCTAGTCGATATGTTTGACAGTCGGTGCGTCTAAACGGCTAGTCTATATGTTTGACAGTCGGTGCGTCTAAACGGCCAGTCGCTATGTTTGATAGTCGGTGAGTCTAAACGGTTAGTCGATATGTTTGACAGTCGGTGCGTCTAAACGGCTAGTCGCTATGTTTGATAGTCGGTGCGTCTAAACGGCTAGTCGCTATGTTTGATAGTCGGTGCGTCTAAACGGTTAGTCGATATGTTTGACAGTCGGTGCTTCTAAACGGCTAGTCGCTATGTTTGATAGTCGGTGCGTCTAAACGGATAGTCGATATGTTTGACAGTCGGTGCTTCTAAACGGCTAGTCGATATGTTTGACAGTCGGTGCGTCTAAACGGCTAGTCGCTATGTTTGATAGTCGGTGAGTCTAAACGGTTAGTCTATATGTTTGATAGTCGGTGCGTCTAAACGGCTAGTCGATATGTTTGACAGTCGCTGCGTCTAAACGGCTAGTCGATATGTTTAATAGTCGTTGCGTCTAAATTACTAGTCTATATGTTTGACAGTCGGTGCGTCTAAACGGGTTAGTCTATATGTTTGATAGTCGGTGCGTCTAAACGGCTAGTCGATATGTTATACGGTCGGTGCGTCTAAACGGGTTAGTCTATATGTTTGATAGTCGGTGCGTCTAAACGGCTAGTCGATATGTTTGACAGTCGGTGCGTCTAAACGTTTAGTCTATGTGTTTGACAGTCGGTGCGTCTAAACGCCTAGTCGCTATGTTTGATAGTCGGTGAGTCTAAACGGTTAGTCTATATGTTTGATAGTCGGTGCGTCTAAATGGCTAGTCGATATGTTTGACAGTCGGTGCGTCTAAACGGCTAGTCGATATGTTTGACAGTCGGTGCGTCTAAACGTTTAGTCTATGTGTTTGACAGTCGGTGCGTCTAAACGGATAGTCGATATGTTTGACAGTCGGTGCTTCTAAACGGCTAGTCGATATGTTTGACAGTCGGTGCGTCTAAACGGCTAGTCGCTATGTTTGATAGTCGGTGCGTCTAAACGGATAGTCGATATGTTTGACAGTCGGTGCTTCTAAACGGCTAGTCGATATGTTTGACAGTCGGTGCGTCTAAACGGCTAGTCGCTATGTTTGATAGTCGGTGAGTCTAAACGGTTAGTCTATATGTTTGATAGTCGGTGCGTCTAAACGGCTAGTCGATATGTTTGACAGTCGCTGCGTCTAAACGGCTAGTCGATATGTTTAATAGTCGTTGCGTCTAAACGGCTAGTCTATATGTTTGACAGTCGGTGCGTCTAAACGGGTTAGTCTATATGTTTGATAGTCGGTGCGTCTAAACGGCTAGTCGATATGTTATACGGTCGGTGGTGCGTCTAAACGGTTAGTTTATGTGTTTGATAGTCGGTGCGTCTAAACGGCTAGTCGATATGTTTGACAGTCGGTGCGTCTAAACGGGTTAATCTATATGTTTGATAGTCGGTGCGTCTAAACGGCTAGTCGATATGTTTGACAGTCGGTGCGTCTAAACGTTTAGTCTATGTGTTTGACAGTCGGTGCGTCTAAACGACTAGTCGCTATGTTTGATAGTCGGTGAGTCTAAACGGTTAGTCTATATGTTTGATAGTCGGTGCGTCTAAATGGCTAGTCGATATGTTTGACAGTCGGTGCGTCTAAACGGCTAGTCGATATGTTTGACAGTCGGTGCGTCTAAACGTTTAGTCTATGTGTTTGACAGTCGCTGCGTCTAAACGGCTAGTCGATATGTTTGACAGTCGGTGCTTCTAAACGGCTAGTCGATATGTTTGACAGTCGGTGCGTCTAAACGGCTAGTCTATATGTTTGACAGTCGGTGCGTCTAAACGGCCAGTCGCTATGTTTGATAGTCGGTGAGTCTAAACGGTTAGTCGATATGTTTAATAGTCGTTGCGTCTAAATTACTAGTCTATATGTTTGACAGTCGGTGCGTCTAAACGGGTTAGTCTATATGTTTGATAGTCGGTGCGTCTAAACGGCTAGTCGATATGTTATACGGTCGGTGCGTCTAAACGGGTTAGTCTATATGTTTGATAGTCGGTGCGTCTAAACGGCTAGTCGATATGTTTGACAGTCGGTGCGTCTAAACGTTTAGTCTATGTGTTTGACAGTCGGTGCGTCTAAACGCCTAGTCGCTATGTTTGATAGTCGGTGAGTCTAAACGGTTAGTCTATATGTTTGATAGTCGGTGCGTCTAAATGGCTAGTCGATATGTTTGACAGTCGGTGCGTCTAAACGGCTAGTCGATATGTTTGACAGTCGGTGCGTCTAAACGTTTAGTCTATGTGTTTGACAGTCGGTGCGTCTAAACGGCTAGTCGATATGTTTGACAGTCGGTGCTTCTAAACGGCTAGTCGATATGTTTGACAGTCGGTGCGTCTAAACGGCTAGTCGCTATGTTTGATAGTCGGTGCGTCTAAACGGATAGTCGATATGTTTGACAGTCGGTGCTTCTAAACGGCTAGTCGATATGTTTGACAGTCGGTGCGTCTAAACGGCTAGTCGCTATGTTTGATAGTCGGTGAGTCTAAACGGTTAGTCTATATGTTTGATAGTCGGTGCGTCTAAACGGCTAGTCGATATGTTTGACAGTCGCTGCGTCTAAACGGCTAGTCGATATGTTTAATAGTCGTTGCGTCTAAACGGCTAGTCTATATGTTTGACAGTCGGTGCGTCTAAACGGGTTAGTCTATATGTTTGATAGTCGGTGCGTCTAAACGGCTAGTCGATATGTTATACGGTCGGTGCGTCTAAACGGTTAGTTTATGTGTTTGATAGTCGGTGCGTCTAAACGGCTAGTCGATATGTTTGACAGTCGGTGCGTCTAAACGGGTTAATCTATATGTTTGATAGTCGGTGCGTCTAAACGGCTAGTCGATATGTTTGACAGTCGGTGCGTCTAAACGTTTAGTCTATGTGTTTGACAGTCGGTGCGTCTAAACGACTAGTCGCTATGTTTGATAGTCGGTGAGTCTAAACGGTTAGTCTATATGTTTGATAGTCGGTGCGTCTAAATGGCTAGTCGATATGTTTGACAGTCGGTGCGTCTAAACGGCTAGTCGATATGTTTGACAGTCGGTGCGTCTAAACGTTTAGTCTATGTGTTTGACAGTCGCTGCGTCTAAACGGCTAGTCGATATGTTTGACAGTCGGTGCGTCTAAACGGGTTAGTCTATATGTTTGATAGTCGGTGCGTCTAAACGGCTAGTCGATATGTTATACGGTCGGTGCGTCTAAACGGTTAGTTTATGTGTTTGATAGTCGGTGCGTCTAAACGGCTAGTCGATATGTTTGACAGTCGGTGCGTCTAAACGGGTTAATCTATATGTTTGATAGTCGGTGCGTCTAAACGGCTAGTCGATATGTTTGACAGTCGGTGCGTCTAAACGTTTAGTCTATGTGTTTGACAGTCGGTGCGTCTAAACGACTAGTCGCTATGTTTGATAGTCGGTGAGTCTAAACGGTTAGTCTATATGTTTGATAGTCGGTGCGTCTAAATGGCTAGTCGATATGTTTGACAGTCGGTGCGTCTAAACGGCTAGTCGATATGTTTGACAGTCGGTGCGTCTAAACGTTTAGTCTATGTGTTTGACAGTCGCTGCGTCTAAACGGCTAGTCGATATGTTTGACAGTCGGTGCTTCTAAACGGCTAGTCGATATGTTTGACAGTCGGTGCGTCTAAACGGCTAGTCTATATGTTTGACAGTCGGTGCGTCTAAACGGCCAGTCGCTATGTTTGATAGTCGGTGAGTCTAAACGGTTAGTCGATATGTTTGACAGTCGGTGCGTCTAAACGGCTAGTCGCTATGTTTGATAGTCGGTGCGTCTAAACGGCTAGTCGCTATGTTTGATAGTCGGTGCGTCTAAACGGTTAGTCGATATGTTTGACAGTCGGTGCTTCTAAACGGCTAGTCGCTATGTTTGATAGTCGGTGCGTCTAAACGGATAGTCGATATGTTTGACAGTCGGTGCTTCTAAACGGCTAGTCGATATGTTTGACAGTCGGTGCGTCTAAACGGCTAGTCGCTATGTTTGATAGTCGGTGAGTCTAAACGGTTAGTCTATATGTTTGATAGTCGGTGCGTCTAAACGGCTAGTCGATATGTTTGACAGTCGCTGCGTCTAAACGGCTAGTCGATATGTTTAATAGTCGTTGCGTCTAAATTACTAGTCTATATGTTTGACAGTCGGTGCGTCTAAACGGGTTAGTCTATATGTTTGATAGTCGGTGCGTCTAAACGGCTAGTCGATATGTTATACGGTCGGTGCGTCTAAACGGGTTAGTCTATATGTTTGATAGTCGGTGCGTCTAAACGGCTAGTCGATATGTTTGACAGTCGGTGCGTCTAAACGTTTAGTCTATGTGTTTGACAGTCGGTGCGTCTAAACGCCTAGTCGCTATGTTTGATAGTCGGTGAGTCTAAACGGTTAGTCTATATGTTTGATAGTCGGTGCGTCTAAATGGCTAGTCGATATGTTTGACAGTCGGTGCGTCTAAACGGCTAGTCGATATGTTTGACAGTCGGTGCGTCTAAACGTTTAGTCTATGTGTTTTGACAGTCGGTGCGTCTAAACGGATAGTCGATATGTTTGACAGTCGGTGCTTCTAAACGGCTAGTCGATATGTTTGACAGTCGGTGCGTCTAAACGGCTAGTCGCTATGTTTGATAGTCGGTGCGTCTAAACGGATAGTCGATATGTTTGACAGTCGGTGCTTCTAAACGGCTAGTCGATATGTTTGACAGTCGGTGCGTCTAAACGGCTAGTCGCTATGTTTGATAGTCGGTGAGTCTAAACGGTTAGTCTATATGTTTGATAGTCGGTGCGTCTAAACGGCTAGTCGATATGTTTGACAGTCGCTGCGTCTAAACGGCTAGTCGATATGTTTAATAGTCGTTGCGTCTAAACGGCTAGTCTATATGTTTGACAGTCGGTGCGTCTAAACGGGTTAGTCTATATGTTTGATAGTCGGTGCGTCTAAACGGCTAGTCGATATGTTATACGGTCGGTGCGTCTAAACGGTTAGTTTATGTGTTTGATAGTCGGTGCGTCTAAACGGCTAGTCGATATGTTTGACAGTCGGTGCGTCTAAACGGGTTAATCTATATGTTTGATAGTCGGTGCGTCTAAACGGCTAGTCGATATGTTTGACAGTCGGTGCGTCTAAACGTTTAGTCTATGTGTTTGACAGTCGGTGCGTCTAAACGACTAGTCGCTATGTTTGATAGTCGGTGAGTCTAAACGGTTAGTCTATATGTTTGATAGTCGGTGCGTCTAAATGGCTAGTCGATATGTTTGACAGTCGGTGCGTCTAAACGGCTAGTCGATATGTTTGACAGTCGGTGCGTCTAAACGTTTAGTCTATGTGTTTGACAGTCGCTGCGTCTAAACGGCTAGTCGATATGTTTGACAGTCGGTGCGTCTAAACGGGTTAGTCTATATGTTTGATAGTCGGTGCGTCTAAACGGCTAGTCGATATGTTATACGGTCGGTGCGTCTAAACGGTTAGTTTATGTGTTTGATAGTTGGTGCGTCTAAACGGCTAGTCGATATGTTTGACAGTCGGTGCGTCTAAACGGGTTAATCTATATGTTTGATAGTCGGTGCGTCTAAACGGCTAGTCGATATGTTTGACAGTCGGTGCGTCTAAACGTTTAGTCTATGTGTTTGACAGTCGGTGCGTCTAAACGACTAGTCGCTATGTTTGATAGTCGGTGAGTCTAAACGGTTAGTCTATATGTTTGATAGTCGGTGCGTCTAAATGGCTAGTCGATATGTTTGACAGTCGGTGCGTCTAAACGGCTAGTCGATATGTTTGACAGTCGGTGCGTCTAAACGTTTAGTCTATGTGTTTGACAGTCGCTGCGTCTAAACGGCTAGTCGATATGTTTGACAGTCGGTGCTTCTAAACGGCTAGTCGATATGTTTGACAGTCGGTGCGTCTAAACGGCTAGTCTATATGTTTGACAGTCGGTGCGTCTAAACGGCCAGTCGCTATGTTTGATAGTCGGTGAGTCTAAACGGTTAGTCGATATGTTTGACAGTCGGTGCGTCTAAACGGCTAGTCGCTATGTTTGATAGTCGGTGCGTCTAAACGGCTAGTCGCTATGTTTGATAGTCGGTGCGTCTAAACGGTTAGTCGATATGTTTGACAGTCGGTGCTTCTAAACGGCTAGTCGCTATGTTTGATAGTCGGTGCGTCTAAACGGATAGTCGATATGTTTGACAGTCGGTGCTTCTAAACGGCTAGTCGATATGTTTGACAGTCGGTGCGTCTAAACGGCTAGTCGCTATGTTTGATAGTCGGTGAGTCTAAACGGTTAGTCTATATGTTTGATAGTCGGTGCGTCTAAACGGCTAGTCGATATGTTTGACAGTCGCTGCGTCTAAACGGCTAGTCGATATGTTTAATAGTCGTTGCGTCTAAATTACTAGTCTATATGTTTGACAGTCGGTGCGTCTAAACGGGTTAGTCTATATGTTTGATAGTCGGTGCGTCTAAACGGCTAGTCGATATGTTATACGGTCGGTGCGTCTAAACGGGTTAGTCTATATGTTTGATAGTCGGTGCGTCTAAACGGCTAGTCGATATGTTTGACAGTCGGTGCGTCTAAACGTTTAGTCTATGTGTTTGACAGTCGGTGCGTCTAAACGCCTAGTCGCTATGTTTGATAGTCGGTGAGTCTAAACGGTTAGTCTATATGTTTGATAGTCGGTGCGTCTAAATGGCTAGTCGATATGTTTGACAGTCGGTGCGTCTAAACGGCTAGTCGATATGTTTGACAGTCGGTGCGTCTAAACGTTTAGTCTATGTGTTTGACAGTCGGTGCGTCTAAACGGATAGTCGATATGTTTGACAGTCGGTGCTTCTAAACGGCTAGTCGATATGTTTGACAGTCGGTGCGTCTAAACGGCTAGTCGCTATGTTTGATAGTCGGTGCGTCTAAACGGATAGTCGATATGTTTGACAGTCGGTGCTTCTAAACGGCTAGTCGATATGTTTGACAGTCGGTGCGTCTAAACGGCTAGTCGCTATGTTTGATAGTCGGTGAGTCTAAACGGTTAGTCTATATGTTTGATAGTCGGTGCGTCTAAACGGCTAGTCGATATGTTTGACAGTCGCTGCGTCTAAACGGCTAGTCGATATGTTTAATAGTCGTTGCGTCTAAACGGCTAGTCTATATGTTTGACAGTCGGTGCGTCTAAACGGGTTAGTCTATATGTTTGATAGTCGGTGCGTCTAAACGGCTAGTCGATATGTTATACGGTCGGTGCGTCTAAACGGTTAGTTTATGTGTTTGATAGTCGGTGCGTCTAAACGGCTAGTCGATATGTTTGACAGTCGGTGCGTCTAAACGGGTTAATCTATATGTTTGATAGTCGGTGCGTCTAAACGGCTAGTCGATATGTTTGACAGTCGGTGCGTCTAAACGTTTAGTCTATGTGTTTGACAGTCGGTGCGTCTAAACGACTAGTCGCTATGTTTGATAGTCGGTGAGTCTAAACGGTTAGTCTATATGTTTGATAGTCGGTGCGTCTAAATGGCTAGTCGATATGTTTGACAGTCGGTGCGTCTAAACGGCTAGTCGATATGTTTGACAGTCGGTGCGTCTAAACGTTTAGTCTATGTGTTTGACAGTCGCTGCGTCTAAACGGCTAGTCGATATGTTTGACAGTCGGTGCTTCTAAACGGCTAGTCGATATGTTTGACAGTCGGTGCGTCTAAACGGCTAGTCTATATGTTTGACAGTCGGTGCGTCTAAACGGCCAGTCGCTATGTTTGATAGTCGGTGAGTCTAAACGGTTAGTCGATATGTTTGACAGTCGGTGCGTCTAAACGGCTAGTCGCTATGTTTGATAGTCGGTGCGTCTAAACGGCTAGTCGCTATGTTTGATAGTCGGTGCGTCTAAACGGTTAGTCGATATGTTTGACAGTCGGTGCTTCTAAACGGCTAGTCGCTATGTTTGATAGTCGGTGCGTCTAAACGGATAGTCGATATGTTTGACAGTCGGTGCTTCTAAACGGCTAGTCGATATGTTTGACAGTCGGTGCGTCTAAACGGCTAGTCGCTATGTTTGATAGTCGGTGAGTCTAAACGGTTAGTCTATATGTTTGATAGTCGGTGCGTCTAAACGGCTAGTCGATATGTTTGACAGTCGCTGCGTCTAAACGGCTAGTCGATATGTTTAATAGTCGTTGCGTCTAAATTACTAGTCTATATGTTTGACAGTCGGTGCGTCTAAACGGGTTAGTCGATATGTTTGATAGTCGGTGCGTCTAAACGGCTAGTCGATATGTTATACGGTCGGTGCGTCTAAACGGTTAGTTTATGTGTTTGATAGTCGGTGCGTCTAAACGGCTAGTCGATATGTTTGACAGTCGGTGCGTCTAAACGGGTTAATCTATATGTTTGATAGTCGGTGCGTCTAAACGGCTAGTCGATATGTTTGACAGTCGGTGCGTCTAAACGTTTATTCTATGTGTTTGACAGTCGGTGCGTCTAAACGCCTAGTCGCTATGTTTGATAGTCGGTGCGTCTAAAAAGGTTAGTCTATATGTTTGATAGTCGGTGCGTCTAAACGTTTAGTCTATGTGTTTGACAGTCGGTGCGTCTAAACGGCTAGTCGATATGTTTGATAGTCGGTGCGTCTAAACGGCTAGTCGATATGTTTGATAGTCGGTGCGTCTAAACGGCTAGTCGATATGTTTGATAGTCGGTGCGTCTAAACGGCTAGTCTATGTGTTTGACAGTCGGTGCGTCTAAACGGCTAGTCGATATGTTTGATAGTCGGTGCGTCTAAACGGCTAGTCGATATGTTTGACAGTCGGTGCGTCTAAACGGCTAGTCGATTTGTTTGATAGTCGTTGCGTCTAAACGGCTAATCTATATGTTTGACAGTCGGTGCGTCTAAACGGGTTAGTCGACGGTGGGCATAAATGACCCCAAAAATGATCAGATTAAATGTGTCATTTTTCATAAAACAGTCATATTTTCAAAAATCTTCAATGTAATGAGATAAAAAATTCAGAGTTTGTTTAGTATAGGTAGTATGTGATTTTAACTTACTCGTTGGCAAAATCTGTTGCAATGATGACGTCATAATAAAAAGTTGCAATTGTGGTGAAATTTGAATTTAAACACAAGCATAAAAAAGTACATATTTCGAAAGAGAATAACATCATGTGCATTTCGTGCAATTTTTATAATGTTACGCGATTATTAGAACCTGAGTTATAAAGGATTAAATTTTTTGATGACGTCAATTCCTATGACGTCATCCGAAAAAGAAAATCGCATTTTGCAGAGACAAACATCAGTAAAATCACCGTAATGACATTTATAATTGTCATAGAAGTGTATCAAGTCTACAAAATGCTGTTTTTTTTTCATTAACTCTATTAGAGATATTTTAAAATAACCGTGACGTCATAATGACGTTTCAACCATTTTTATTAATATTTAAAAAATTATTTGAACTACTTACACTCAAAAAATCAAAAATCAAAAAACATACGATTTTCCGCATATCAAAGTTCTTTCAACACGTAAAGTTTGTTGCTGAAATGTTTTTAAACCAAAAAGTAGTTTGAAGAAGTTTGTTTTACCCCATGGCTTTGTATGAATTATTTCCCGCCAATTTTTACCCGGGAAAAAATATCAAGTTAAAAATATTCATAACTTTAGTTTCCCTCATCCAATTTCAAAACGGTTTTCGATTTTAGTGTTGTTATCAAGAGAAGATCAAACTAATATCAGTTTTGGGATTTTCATAAAAATGCAATCTGATCATTTTTGGGGTCATTTATGCCCACCGTGGTCTATTTGTTTGACAGTCGGTGCGTCTAAACGGCTAGTCGATATGTTTGACAGTCGGTGCGTCTAATCGGATAGTCGATATGTTTGATAGTCGGTGCGTCTAAACGGCCAGTCGATATGTTTGATAGTCGGTGCGTCTAAACTGATAGTCGATATGTTTGACAGTCGGTGCATCTAAACGGCTAGTCGATATGTTTGACAGTCGGTGCGTCTAATCGGCTAGTCTATGTGTTTGACAGTCGGTGCGTCTAAACGGCTAGTCGACATGTTTGACAGTCGGTGCGTCTAAACGGCTTGTCGATATGTTTGACAGTCGGTGCGTCTAAACGGCTAGTCGATATGTTTGATAGTCGGTGCGTCTAAACGGCTAGTCTATGTGTTTGACAGTCGGTGCGTCTAAACGGCTAGTCGACATGTTTGACAGTCGGTGCGTCTAAACGGCAAGTCGATATGTTTGACAGTCGGTGCGTCTAAACGGCTAGTCGATATGTTTGATAGTCGGTGCGTCTAAACGGTAGTCTATATGTTTGATAGTCGGTGCGTCTAAACGGCTAGTCGATATGTTTGACAGTCGGTGCGTCTAAACGGCAAGTCGATATGTTTGACAGTCGGTGCGTCTAAACGGCTAGTCGATATGTTTGATAGTCGGTGCGTCTAAACGGTTAGTCTATATGTTTGATAGTCGGTGCGTCTAAACGGCTAGTCGATATGTTTGACAGTCGGTGCGTCTAAACGGCAAGTCGATATGTTTGACAGTCGGTGCGTCTAAACGGCTAGTCGATATGTTTGACAGTCGGTGCGTCTAAACGGCTAGTCGATATGTTTGACAGTCGGTGCGTCTAAACGGCTAGTCAACAATGTTGAATAGATGTTGCAACCGGTTGCCGGGGCATTTAAGCTTTCAATTGGAAGAATAATCACATTTTGGATGGTTCCGCATCTGAGGTTTTGGCGTTACAATACAATGTTGGCTTTTTGTTATTATGTTTTGTTATATTTTCAAATTGCTGATTCTCGATCTCACGATAAAACTATCTCGGGCTTTACACAATTATTGAAATCGTGTAGAATTCAGGAAGAGACTTATAAGTCCAATAATTTCATTCGACTTGATATTGAACATTATAGCACGTGGTTCAACCTTGGATCGAAAATTAAAGATGAATTACTGGCAGGCTTTGCAATTTTGGTGCATTTTTACAATCCATTCATCTACTCATTATTTCTTTCACTCCTATATTTGAGAATTCCTTCCATTCACCTTCTATATATTATCTTCCTGTGACGTCACCACGTCTCGTCACCTATGAATTCAACCACACTCATTCATATACATCTATCCACCAATGCGTCAATCCATTTATTTTATGGTTTCCCGCTATTGATGTAAATAAGAAATCTGCTCAATCCGAGTGCAAATTCAAACAAGAAAGTCAAGAAAACCCGTTCAGTTAAAACCTATCCAATTTATATAACGATTACAAACCGTTCAAAGTTCACTATTCGACGTGAAATCTCTTCATATAACACCGTAAGAGATTTATTTCCTTGAAAGGGAGTTGTAAAGTTTGAAAAGAGTCAAAAAAACTTCGCCAGTGAGTCGAACTGACAACTCAACATGGAAGCCAAAAACTACAACTACAACTACAGGCCTGCTGAGTGTCGACATTTGTACTTCCAGTTCTTCGTTTATTGCTTTGAATAATTAGGGAGTATTCACAAGAAAAGATGAAATCGGTTGATGTTGAATAAAAGTTCTGAATTCGACGAAAAGAGAGTATACGTCGGCCTCGCTTTACAAAGAAATGTGCTTGCTTTTGGCCTTGAACTTCGAGCTTGATTCACGATGAACAGCTGCTTCAAAAACCTTCAAAAACACGTTCAAAGACGAAATATCGTCTAAAACATTCCTTCAAACACATTGAATGTCTTTGGATCTATTTGGTGGCTCGTATTTATTACTATCTCGAGTGTTTTAGGAGTTAAAGAAATAAAACAACAACAGAAAACAACAACCTGAGAGTGAAACTGAGTCAACAAATACGAGGGATTCAAACAAGATTTGTGAAGGTAAAGAGTGCATAGATTATGGTTCTTTTTTTCGCCAACGACTGCAAAGTGTGTGAAGATTATTTTTCTTAGATGTTTACCGTTCCATCTTTGAACTGCCTCTCAGTTGTTTGACTGATTTTGATTCATTGAAAATTTGTCGCTTGATTGCACGTAGTCGTTTCTCAAAACATTTGCAATAAAAACTGACGAGTCATGTTGGGACTTGAAGTCAATTTTGTTTTTGTTTGCCATAGATTTGTGTTTTATTACATAATTATGCCAGGACAAAGCACATACATGATCTTGTGAGTAGTTGGATCTGATGAGCTTGATAAGTCGCTTGATAATTTCTTTTGAGTGGATTGTTTTTTTCTCTTGCATTAAAAAAAAAACAGCTCGCTTTCTTTCTCGGCTTTTGATTTGTCTATATTTTTTCGCGCTTATTCGTGATTAATTTCACGGCGTTGTTTATAGCAAGTTTTACCTGGCGTAATCAGAAGTACCGGGTAGGGTTTCAATTTGTAATGGATTTCGTGCCTCACAGCCTATTTTCATCTTTATTCTCTTGATTTTACACCATTGTCAATACATCGCGATGAAAAAATTACCCGGTCTTCAATAAACCGACCAATCGGAACGCGCGCATGGAACCAACCAATCACAGCTTGTTGATAAAAATAGCCAAGATAACAATCTGATGGGAACACGTATATTAAGAGATGGACTCCCCTAGTAATTTTCCCCTGGTAGCGACCAATATCAAAAGATAATTAGGAATAAACGTTCAACAAAGAACCTAGAGTTTTCAATGCTGTTGTATTTCACCTTTATCACTAATTAGATTTACAAGAGTGGAATATTTGGTAGTCAAATCTCTATATGGGACGAGGCTTTGCTTGCGCCAAACTTCCTTTCCAGACTGAATATTCAGTTGTGAACCAAACTATCAGTTTATCAGCTATTTTAAAGTCTTAATCTAATCTGCTTATTCATGTTAATGAGACGTTCCGTGATTGAGGGCGGGGTTGTATCTGTGGAGTGGATATGTATCTTTTAGAACGAAGTGTTCTTACAAATAGCTGCCAAACCACATGTTGGAGGTGCTACCTTCATGGGCAGTACAACGAAACTTCTTGTTTACAGATGCGTAAAAGCCAAAGTTATCTTCGCTTGATGAGGCGTTGGGACTATTACCAAACTGACATCTGTTGATAGAGGAGTCATGATGAAGCATTTCATGATTGTACTGCCAGAAAGCTGCTGTGACGCCTATTCCAACATGTCCTCGAACGTTGATGTACTCCACTTTCTTGCAAACGCCTCCACCGATGAAGGTCAATGGGTCAAGGTCAGCAAACTTAACACGAAGGTAGTCTCGGTAATCAACATAGTAAGAACACGTCACACGCCAGTGAGTGGACTGGGACTTGATATTCTTCATCTGCGCACGCGTCATACGGTACATGTAGAAGTTTGGGGTCTTGCTGTTGACTGGGAGGTCTCTCGTTAGGCCGAATTTGAAGGTTGAGATGTTGCTCTTGAATCTGTACCTCATCGCATAGGATAGCACCAGTGTCCAGGCAGAACCTCGCTCAGACGTCAGGTCACAGTAAACTGTCTGCTGCCCGCTTGGTGTAGTAATGAGGTAATGCTTGGTTCGTGTTTCGCCATTCTTTAAGTGGTCAAGGCAGGATTTCGGTGATTGAATAACCTGAAATAATCCAATTAAAAGTCGAAATAATCAGTCAAACAAACAACTGAAACAAATTTATCAAGTAATACTAGTTGTTGATGGAGAAACCGGATCGGAACTGTACGTACATAACATAATCTGAACTAGATAAACGAATGTCTTTATTATAAATATAATACAACACGCGTATTCCGTTATCGAGTGAGTGTATCGGGTGTCATTCTTACCTTGGTATTCGGCTTCGCCTTATGACCACTTTTGTCTGTAATTATGAATAAAAGGCTGATTCTGATTCTTAGAGTGCAATTTAGAAAAGTGTGAAATAGTACTAACTTTAAATAGTACTAAATAGTGCTATTTCTATTGTTTTCTATTGTTTCATTAGTGCTATTTAGTACTAATTAGTTATTTAGTTTTCAAGCTTTTCTAAATTGCACTCTATGGGAATATATAGGGAATGTAAAAATGTCTGGGAAGTCGAGCTACCAATCAATTGAAATGAAGATACCCAATTATATTGCAAAAAGTACTGCAACAATTATTCAAAAACTTAAACAGAAAAGTAAAGAACTGAGGTAATTATATTTAAAAAGAAAAGAAAACTGACTGGAAAAAGATGGAAAAACAATTTGAAAACAAAGTTAAGATACTTGAACAATTACTGTAACTACAGGTTGAAGATGCAGCATTAAACAAGTAATGAATCATCCAACCTTCAAACTATATCCAAAACATTTATTTTTTTACTGATTTACACACAGTCCTTGGGTGAATCAATCAAAGATAATCCCAAGCGTTTTTGGTCATATTTTCGTTGTAAAACAAAGACTGACTCTATTCCAGCAAAAGTCGTATACAATAACCAATCATTCACATCTGATAATGAAAAAAGCCAAGGCCTTCAACCAGGTTTTTTTTCCACTTTCACGAAAGATGATGTCAATTTTCCACCTGGGCCTGCTCTGACATATGAAACAGGAAAAACTAACCAAGCCATTGTAAATAAACTGCGGTTCTCAGTATTATGCGAACTCAGACATTCAAACAGTCGGCTGGCGAATTTTGTTTTTTGCTGCTGTCCGGTCAAATCCAAAACTCAAACAAATTCATTATTCGACCAAATGATCCATAATTTAGCTCAAAATCATATTTGGTTTCCATTTGGTGGGTTCTGACTTTTATTTTTAAGTTTTCTGATTTTTTATGTTGATTGCCTGAGAAGCGAAAAACCAAATTACAAGCCAAAAAATGTCTGAGTTCGCCTAATATTGTGAATCGCAGTAAAATGGCTGTATGGACTGCAATCGATTAATGACCAAATTATATGTCACGGTTCATTCATCATTCACATATCTTTTGTACCTTTTATCCTGATGGAACCTTTCATTTCAATGTCATTGTCTGGCATTTTCTGAAACAAAGGTTAGAGGAAGAATTTCTTGAGATGTTTTAATATTTCTGTTCACGAATGCAACGTTCACAGCTAATTAAAGGCTGACATTTAATTTGAAGTCAACATCAAAATAACAAAGTACAAGAAAATAAGCATAATTAATCAACATTTAATTTAAACGTGTCTTTAACACTGAGACACACCAGTTAAACAAACATGGAAGCCGAACGAATTACGTAGTCTAATTCATCTCATAGATGGAGTTGTATACACTAAATTGAAGAATCGTTGTCGGGTTCAAAACATATCAAACTTATGTTATACAAAAGGTCATTGTTTCACATATGCAGATGAGGCGAGTCTTGTTTAGGCGAAAAACAGCATAATTTTGATACATTTTTGCTTTTTACTGCATTGTTAAAATACAAATCAAAAACCTACCAACGGAATATAAAAGATGAATATGTAAGGAATGAATAAGCTGGCAATTCAAGCAAAAATAAATAGATTTGAAGGTGGCATTTTCCGTTTCTTCAAAGTCGATAGAACTGAAATTTCTGAAGATAGGAGAGCGTAACATACGCTACGCACTGAAACCCTCAGAAACCCTTGGGAATTGTGTCAATCAAAAACCTACCGCCAGATTCTAATGCTCTGTAATTGTACGCGCATTTTGATATAAAATACATGTATATTAAACTTAATTAAGCGGTGGCAAAATGAAATCTAAAACTCTTTGTTTGGTAATTGTGAACATCATATTGGTGCTCTGTATCGCGGTCTGTATGTAGAAGCTACATAGGCCGGCGAATTCGCAAATAAATTATGGCTCGGAAAGGACGTTTTTTGAAGGCAATTTCCAATATTTACACGCACGAGATCAATAAGTTAGTTCGAATTTGTGATATATTTTCCCGTTGAGGAAACATATGCAGCTTTTCCATCCTCTCTTATATTTTAGCTACCTGATTTACACATTGTCAAAGGAAAAATATGAATTCAGAAATGATAAACCAGTCACGTACGAATCTGCTTTATTTAGCGGTCATAGTGAACAAATTGCTGGATCAATCGGGCCTCACGTGCATTAGTAAACAAAGCATTAACAAAAAACGTTGTCCGCGTGATACTGGATCCCAACAGGAGCAAATGTTCAATGATGCAGGACATAAGTTTGATATGCATAGAACATTGAAGCTGAGACCGCAAGGGATACCTGGGAAAGCGGTAAATGAGTCAAACAACGTCGCTTATTCGTAAGTTAATTCCCGAATGTATGTAGAATTTTGCTTAGAGAGATCATTTCTTTCGAAAAACACCAAAATTTTCCTCTGACTACATAAAACTTAGCTGATTTACCGCTTACCCATACATCCTAGCGGTCTCATCTTCAATGTTCCAGTATGATTTTGAACCCGACAACGATTCTTCAATTTAGTGTAGTCAAATGAAGCCTTGTCCTAAAGCTGCTGTACCCATTACAAATTGGATCTTCAGTGGTTTTCGCCGTCTATGACGTCATCAGAGACTGATGACATATTTAAACTCGATGTATATATTCCTCGCGGGAATTGATTTTAGTTTTGTTTGTTTTTTACTATACGTTTTTTTGAAGACCTAAATGCTCCACCGACCAAGAAAATGTAGTGGTTATTAACCTAGAAGCATTCAGCCAAGGAGATACGCTAATATTTCACTGCACAAGAACAAAAGAAGCTGATCTTCAATGTTGATGCGTACAAAGAAATCATATTGATTCACTTTTTATTTCCCATCATTTTATTATTAAGAGGTTGTTTTTGCAGTTCTTCCCGCCATTTATAAATTATTTTCATGCCATGAGTGGAGATATCCTAGAGACATCTTTAGAAAAGAGGGAAATAGTACTCGAAATAAAACTCAGCACAGTGACTGAGATTATCAGTGGCCCCTGAACCTTGACCACCTCTAGCGAGATTCACAAGAATACCGTGATATTCTAAGTAAAAAAACATATATATATAACTGAATCTATCTTACCTGATTGCTCGTCGGCATAACAGTCAAGATGAGCACGAAAAGAGAGAGATAATAATTACTAAACATCTTCAACGAGGTTGGAACTTGATCTCTTTTCTTCCTCAATATAGTCTTCAGTTGTTAGGACTGTTCCAATTTCATAGACGGTAACATGTTCATTTTACACGAAAAAAATGTATTATGAATGCGATGCATAGGGTTCCTCATCCGGGGTTTACTATGACGGCAACATGTTCATTTTTACACGAAAAAAGTGTATTATGCATGCGATGCATAGGGTTCCTCATCCGGGGTTTACTAGCAAACTAATATAGTACCGAAGTGTGACGTCACGAAAAAAAATATTTTTGCTTTATTAACTTTCGATCCCCAATTTCGAGAACATCAATGTTACGAATCAAGCTGTAATTACAGTGATTTGAGGGGGGAAATTATATATTAAACTGGCCATATCTCAGCCGCTATTTAACCGATTGCTCTCAAATTTGGCATGTAAGGTTCTTTATTGATGTCCTTTCGAAATCGGGGTTCTAAAGTTTATCACTTAGTCAGATATTTTATACTATTCGTTTTTTTATTTTTTATTATTGTTATTATTTGTTTATTTTTATATCTTTTATTTTAAATATTAGAAATTATTATTATTATTATTATTATTATTATTATAAAGCGAACATTTTATTTGTATTATGACGTCATCACTTCGGTATGCATGCACAATACGGACCAACACAGTGGGACTGGTCATGACCACAAGATTGACAGAGAGCCTCTCAATAAACTTTCACTGAATATTGATGTAGTCCGACTTTACTTTGTCATTAGTAATAATAATAATGTTTAACACTTATATAGCGCAAATATCTATATGTATATAATCAAATGCGCTTTGACAAGGTACTCAAGTCAGTTGGTTAGGCCACACACGCCGGGAACTTCGTGCCCTATTAGTCGAACAGTTGTGTGGGTTCTATTACGTCCCTCCGGTGCAATGTAATGGAGTGTGGAGAGACGGGACCGCCATTAAACGTGGTCATCCGAGCCAAGCGAAGGTCTAACCATTTGTAGATGTAATTACAAAGGCAGCACCTTCTCCTCCATTATTTTAAGACCCTGAGTAATGGTCCGGCCGGGACTCCAACCACGAACCTCCTGCACAATAGACCGGTACTCAACCAACTGAGTCTGCAACTGTGGCACTAGCTGTGCACCCAAATATTTCATGCGATGGTGACATAATTCAATATTTTAAAGACAAAGTGCTTAGCTTGCCGGGCTAAAATTGTACCTTAGCATATCATTTTTTTCTTTCTGTCTTGATATCGTCCATTCTAATTAGCTCACTTCTTGCTTGCATTCCATTTTCTTTATTTCCTTCTTGGCAACGTTTAATTTGTTTTCCTTTATCGCTTTTCAGTTTTCTCTTTTGTTCTTTTTGTATTATCTCTCTTTTTTATCTTTATATCCTCCATAAGTAGGAGCATCCATGTAGCATTAAAATCTGTCACGGGGGTTGAACAAGTTTGGCTATTTTTAGAACACGAAAATGGCCAATCACTGTTGCTACAAATAAAACGAGTGACTGCAAATAAAACGAGTTGCAGCAAATAAAACGAGTTGCAGCAAATAAAACGAGTTGCAGCAAATAAAACGGGTTGCTACAAATAAAACGAGCTGCTACAAATAAAACGAGTTACTGCAAATAAAACGAGTTGCTGCAAATAAAACGAATTACTGCAAATAAAACGAGTTGCTGCAAATAAAACGAGTTGCTGCAAATAAAACGAATTACTGCAAATAAAACGAGTTGCTGCAAATAAAACGAGTTGCTGCAAATAAAACGAGTTGCTGCAAATAAAACGAGTTGCAGCAAATAAAACGAGTTGCTGCAAATAAAACGAGTTGCTGCAAATAAAACGAGTTGCTGATAAAACCGGAAGTGCACAGTGATCGGTCAATTTCGAGAAATCGTGTTCTAAAAATAGCCAAACTTGTTAAAACGCCGTGACATAGACTCAATATGTAGCATGGATACTCCTACACATGGGCTCCTGCCTCCATTCATTTACTAAACAGTGCATGCGTCATTTCTTTCTATATTTCATTCATCCATTCATTCATTCATTTTCTCTCAGTTCTCTCTTTCTTGAGTTCGTACTGACCTCATTTCCTTCCATCATTCATCCATCCATCCTGATTTTTCTTTTAGATGCAGAAATTAAAGCTCGTTTTATATCAGATCAAGTAAAGTGTGATTTCTTGATTCATCTAAATCTGCATGCTCTTGATTACGTCATCACCCTAATAACCGCCAAAGGCCAGGCCGGTTATAAAATAACAATAAGAAATATGAAACACTTCAACTTCTTAATTTGCTTTCAATCTTTCATTTTAAAATTAATTTTCTAATTTGGCGTGGATAAATGGCCAAATTAGTCGACGGAGGTGTGAAATAAGTTGTTATGGACATCACATGCGGTAATTGGCTAATACATTTGTTCTAGCTATCGGCGTATGACTTACTATTGGACTTTATCTTATCATTACTATATAAGCGACATTTATGCAATGCTTTTTATCATATTACAACAACTGTCATTGCAATGCTAACTCTTATTTCGTACTGAGAAAGAGCGCTTGCCTTTAAGGTTAAAGAGAACGTCAAGACATCACGGACATCAAGGTACGGCTAACATACAATGTGGTTTACTGGTCCAACAATCGCTCAAACTAAATCACAGCGTACGTTATTTTGCAGTTCAAAACAAACATTTCATCCATGATCCATGAATGTACCTTTTTGATACAATTTTTGTGTTAACTCACAAAGCATTATTTAAATCTAACTTGTAGTTCATCAAATAAGAAAGCAATCAATCCAGCTTGAACGTACTACCGATCGGGCTACTGATCCTAGAAACGCTAACGCACTTTTTAACGAAGAGACAAAACAAAAGAGATAAAACAAAAATGACGGTTAATTTGGATAATTTCAGCATTTCACTCAAAATATGAATGTATTTTGCAATTGCCTTTTCACATTTTTTTATGTTTCAATTTGATCTTGCAATATTTGTTCCTATATTTTGTACAAAACCGTAAGCTTCTTCCTGCTCTAAGTACTAGAATAAGGATACGATTTTCTGCTACTTAGTTCACGCAAAAGACTTTCATCATCTGACAGCCTTTTAATTTTCTTTGAATATTTTCACAATAAAAGGACTGATTCAAGATTCAAGATTCGAGAGATTGTAATTCATTCACACAATCCAGTAGTAACGGCCATCGTTCTTATACAGTTTTCGCCTAAATTAAGGCGAGAAAGAGTCGTCTATAGTATCTGTACTTCATAGTTTTATAACATTTTTTTTTAAATTTGTGACGGTGTCATTGACAAAAAGAGACGCCGGATTTCATTGAAAAAGATCAACTTGGAATTTTCAGGTACTTGTCGAGAGGTGACCGTACTGCAAGGGTCATCTTCACAGCGGACGAACTTCTTACTCTTATATATCATATATATACTTCTCGATCTATACTGCCAATTATATTTCAGATTTTATGTGGGACAATAAAATGCACGATATTCAGAGATTCAATGGTTCTCGACTGACGCACAAACGTTTGACCGATAGACCCAACGCAACGATGATTGAAAGTTATTGAAAAATAAACAGATTAAGAAAAAAAACCTTCGAGGCCTCATTTAAACTATATAGTACATCCTCAAAACGCTCCGGTTTCTTGTCCAAAAACGTATCATAGTCGGTCAGTAGTACTCGCGTCTACGCTAAAGTTTTGCTCGTCCATACTGTAACCGCTTAAGCCGAATCTACACGAGCAAATTTTCCTTGACAAGTTTTCCTTGACAAAGAAGACTTGCTCGTGTAGACGACAAAAAAAATTGTCAATTTTTCCTTGTCAAGGAAAACATGTCAAGAAAAACTTGTTCGTGTAGATGCGGCTTTATCAGTACGCTTTTCAAACGTCCCTTAGGAATTCAAATATTCACCTTACAAACTTGAAATGACCTTGGAAATGCCCTGTCTTTTTTCTAAAATGCGTAAATCATGCATCGGAGACCGAAATTTTAATACTCTACTGGCAGTATTCAAAGTATCAAATTCTATTAATATTTTCAATCATCTCCGTAAGAAGATTGTAGGGCTCTGTATTCAAATGTCTCCACTTTTGAATGTTTGAGTTTTCTATAAACGATCATCGTTTTCGATCGTTTTAATAGTAGACGCAAAGGCCAACACATTTCTGAGAACGGCACAGATAATTAATAGAGATAGCATACTAGCTAATGGATTTCTCAGTTCACTATCTGTGCATTCCCCAAGGGTTTATTTATACCTACAGGGCCGTCATATGTATGTATTTATTTCAGAAGCAAAATATTGATTTTGTGATAATAATAATAATAATAATAAACGAAAATTCGTAGTTCAGAGAAGAGAAGAGAATTCGTAGTTCAGAGAAGAGAAGAGAAGAGAGGAGAAGAGAATTCGTAGCCAGTTCAGAGAAGATAATTCGTAGTTCAGAGAATTCGTAGTTCAGAGAATTCGTAGTTCAGAGAATTCGTAGTTCAGAGAATTCGTAGTTCAGAGAATTCGTAGTTCAGAGAATTCGTAGTTCAGAGAAGAGAAGAGAAGAGAAGAGAAGAGAAGAGAAGAGAAGAGAAGAGAAGAGAAGAGAAGAGAAGAGAAGAGAAGAGAAGAGAAGAGAAGAGAAGAGAAGAGAAGAGAAGAGAAGAGAGAAGAGAAGAGAAGAGAGAGAGAAGAGAAGAGAAGAGAAGAGAAGAGAAGAGAAGAGAAGAGAAGAGAAGAGAGAGAGAGAGAAGAGAAGAAGAGAAGAGAGAGAGAAGAGAAGAGAAGAGAAGAGAAGAGAAGAGAAGAGAAGAGAAGAGAAGAGAAGAGAAGTTCGACTATAAATCAAAATGGCATCAGACCCGGCTATGCGAAAAAAGTCGTATAATTTTCAGTACGTATTGCTAATTCAAATACAGGAACATTCTTTCCAAAAATATAATTAACCTAAAGGTATAGTAATTCACTTTCTTGTAAATTCAACATGATGGTGACATTTGAATGGTTTTCTCAGTGACGTCACAAATGTCACTGTTCATGAGTGCGTTAATATTTTCAAGTAGCTAAATATTTGTAATATTTTTGTTTCATTTTGTAATAAGTCAGTGTGTTGTTCGAAGCTCATTACGGCAAAATTGCTGAAGTACTAGCTAATATCACTGTATTTATTTTTAAGTTTTAAAAATCTACGTTCGTGTTTCTCTCTTTTTTTTTAATGCAGACGGTTTCGCTCCTTCCTCGGATCTTCTTCAGTATAATATTGTAATGCGTACTGCTATTTAAATTACTAGTGCTAGATCGATCTACGAGAGTTCTATATATTTCTGGAATCCTGACCATATCAAACTTATGTCCTGCATCATTGAACATTTGCTCCTGTTGGGATCCAGTATCACGCGGACAACGTTTTTTGTTAATGCTTTGTTTACTAATGCACGTGAGGCCCGATTGATCCAACAATTTGTTCACTATGACCGCTAAATAAAGCAGATTCGTACGTGACTGGTTTATCATTTCTGAATTCATATTTTTCCTTTGACAATGTGTAAATCAGGTAGCTAAAATATAAGAGAGGATGGAAAAGCTGCATATGTTTCCTCAAAGGGAAAATATATCACAAATTCGAACTAACTTATTGATCTCGTGCGTGTAAATATTGGAAATTGCCTTCAAAAAACGTCCTTTCCGAGCCATAATTTATTTGCGAATTCGCCGGCCTATGTAGCTTCTACATACAGACCGCGATACAGAGCACCAATATGATGTTCACAATTACCAAACAAAGAGTTTTAGATTTCATTTTGCCACCGCTTAATTAAGTTTAATATACATGTATTTTATATCAAAATGCGCGTACAATTACAGAGCATTAGAATCTGGTGGTAGGTTTTTGATTGACACAATTCCCAAGGGTTTCTGAGGGTTTCAGTGCGTAGCGTATGTCACGCTCTCCTATCATCAGAAATTTCAGTTCTATCGACTTTGAAGAAACGGAAAATGCCACCTTCAAATCTATTTATTTTTGCTTGAATTGCCAGCTTATTCATTCCTTACATATTCGTCTTTTATATTCCGTTGGTAGGTTTTTGATTGACACAATTCCCAAGGATTTCTGAGGGTTTTAGTGCGTAACGTATGTTACGCTCTCCTATATCTCTTCAGAAATTTCAGTTCTATCGACTTTGAAGAAACGGAAAATGCCACCTTCAAATCTATTTATTTTTGCTTGAATTGCCAGCTTATTCATTCCTTACATATTCATCTTTTATATTCCGTTGGTAGGTTTTTGATTTGTATTTTAACAATGCAGTAAAAAGCAAAAATGTATCAAAATTATGCTGTTTTTCGCCTAAACAAGACTCGCCTCATCTGCATATGTGAAACAATGACCTTTTGTATAACATAAGTTTGATATGTTCAGATATGATGATAATTTTTTTTTTCTGACTGATTATTACGGTGTTTTTTTTGTGTGTGTGTTTTTTTTCGTGCTTATCATCGATCGCCAATAACGACATAATGAAAGCCTTTTATCCTTGGAAATTCGTAAATCTGTCTTGCTGATGTGTATCGTATGTGCTGATGTGCCAAAGTAACGCATTATCGGTTCTATATTTATACTGCGTTGCTGCTTGTGGGCATTGACGTACTAGTACGACATGTTTGGAGTCAGTTTTCACTACAGAGTACAGATTACAGTTATTTTACTACATTTATTCGAAGGAGCTTAAATGAAGAAATGAAGGAACAAACAGATGTCGAAAATAAAATGAATGAATGGATTAGAGGAAGGATGAATGGATTGATTGACTGATCGATAAATGGACGAACGAACGAACGAACGAATGGATGAATGCGATTGAATGAATGAATGAATGAATGAATAAATAAACGAATGAATGAACTGATGACTAGTGAATGAATGAATGGATGTATGAATGATTATAATATAAACTATGTGTACCTCCCAAAAACGCGCGATTTGATTGGTTGCTGAGCGTGCATTATTATGTTATAGATGGCTGCACGGAGCAGCGAAAACAAAGCAGAAAGCCTGTTTAAAATTAAACTAGTTTTATATTATAAAGCGAATAGAAGATGGCTCTCCGTGCTTCTATACAAAAATATTGCACTTCTGAGGTCTTGAATGCTGCTGAAAACACTGGCATTCCGCTCGTGCATCCATTAGCAGCTTTCAAGACCTCAGCGTGAATTACTTTTTGTATGGAAGCACGGAGAGTCATCTTCTATTAGTAAATGAATGAATGTATGTATGAACGAGGGGATGGATACACGCAAATTACAGTTTTATAATATCGTTTCAGTAACATATCTACTAAAAAAAAAATATTATCTTAACTGAACTATTTTAATTACCGAAAAAGGAAATTACATATAAATTGAAACAATCATTAATTAATTATATAATATATCATTTTAATTAAAACAGTTCCCTTAATTAACGCGAATTTAAACGTCCGGTGACGGTTAGTTATTGGATATATTTGATACAACTATGGATTAGAATTGAGGTATTTTATTTTGCTTTGTTTTCGTACCATATCTTGTCCGGTACCGTGTAAAATCGTACGAAGTTCGTTATGTGCGCGTTATATATGTTCGCGTCACACGCATATCCATGTCCGTGTAAGATCGTGCGAAGTTCGTTACGTGTCGCGTTATGTTCGCGTCACACGCATATTCACGGCTCCGTGTAAGGTCGTGATGCTCGTTGTTTGGCGTCTTCGTATCGTGTTGTGTTCGTGCCATGTGCGTGTTTCATGTCCTGTTCGTTCGTTCTTTACCGTAAATATATGTATCCATGATGTGTCTTGTGTTGCATTCATGTGGTGATAATTTCGCGCCATCTATGGTTGTTTCCTGGTCGCTGCGTGTTGTATTGCGTTCGTACATGCTTCGTACAATCTCCGTGCCATACTCGAGCTCACGTCGTGATATTTCCGTGTATTTGGCGACGAGTTTTTTGTGATATGGTATTCGCGCATGTTGTATTTCTACCGGGTTTTTAAAAAGACAGTGCCGTGCGTTTAATTAAAAAAATTTCCCGAGCCCAAATTTTCAAGATTCTTAATTACTTTTCTTCCGTTAAAAAAAAGTGATTTTACTATATTTCCAATTTCCGTCCGATTGCTTCAATTTAGCGATGACAAGTCTCTTTGTACAGTGACTCGACTTTTCCGATTCCACTTCAAATATCCAACATTTGCAAAATTAGATTAAAAGCTTGGATATGACGGTTGGACTCAGTCAACGTGTCTTTGTGAATATCACTCTCTGGCATGTATCAAGACATTTATTTGAAAAATGGAATTCCTTCTACTGCGCACGGATATTTACTTACAAGTAAATTCCATATTTGACATCCATATTTGTGATTGAATTTGATACTGTAGATCAAACAAAAAAACGTGTATGTTGTCTCTGGCTTATATATTTGTCTACAAACGTTTCGATCCTTCCTCGGATACATGTACATGGTTTAGTAAGTTGCACAAATTCAAGAGCAAAGCACTAAAATTGTCCCTGGCTTATAGATTTGTTAATAGCTACAAACGTTTCGATATCACTCGTGATTTGCTCTCTGATATATTTGTTAATTAAGCTACAAACTTTCGATCTGTTTCTTCAGTGTAAACTACTCTGGCTTATATATTTGATTAAAACAAACGTTTCGATCCTTCCTCGGATCTTCTTCAAACACTAAAATTGGTTATCTCTGACATATAAAATTAAGGTTTCGTCCTCTGGCTTCTTCATATAAAATTTGTTCTGGCTTATATATTTGTTAATTAAGCTACAAACGTTTCGATCCTTCCTCGGATCTTCTTCAGCCAGAGACAAGCTACAAACGTTTCGATCCTTCCTCGGATCTTCTTCAGTGTCATATAATGCATCCTGGCTTATAGCAATTAAGCATTTCGATTTTCAGATTTCTTCAGTGTAACACTAAAATTGTTTTTAGTTAATAATGTTAATTAAGTAAAATTACGACTGTCTGGTGAGCCAGAGACATTACTTTTAATGTCATAAATGCAATCCTGTATTTAATTACTGGTTATTAAATTATTAAACTTTATTATTATTATTATTATTATTATTATTATTATTTGGTGATTAAATTATTATTATTATTTATTATTATTATTATTATTATTATTATATATTATTATTATTATTATTATTATTATTATTATTATTATTATTATTATTATTATTATGTCTCCCACATCGTGAAGAGATAGATATACACTCGCTTTGAGAAATTTCAGGAAGTGTGAAACAGCACTCAAGCATCCGCGCGCCGCATCGTACTCCCTTTATGAACAAAATAAGAAAAAATAGAGCTGTTGTTGTGTTGTGATCATGAGAGTACCTGAGAACTAGCAATATCACTCGATCTGTGTCGAGCTCAGTGCGAGTTAGACCACGTTACTGGCAAAGGTTGTTATTATTACTATTGATTTATGCTAAATAACAGAAGTTCTGGAAGAAACTACATGAAGAGCTAAGTGTACTTAGACGTTACTGGCAAAGGTTGTTATTATTATTATTATTATTATTATTATTATTATTATTATTATTATTATTATTATTATTATTATTATTATTATTATTATTATTATTATTATTATTTTATTTTATTTTATTTTATTTTATTTTTTTTTTTTTTATTTTATTATTATTATTATTATTATTATTATTATTATTATTATTATTATTATTTATTATTATTATTATTATTATTATTATTATTATTATTATTATTATTATGTTGTTGTTGTTGTTGTTGTTGTTGTTGTTGTTTATTTAATGACTGAACAGAATTTCTGGAAGAAACTACATGAACAATGTAGTCTATTTTTGACAATTCATCAAGCCAAATATAGCAATATTTCAGCTCGTATTTGATTTTAAACGCAAATGCGCTTACAGTAATGGAGACATGAATAGCCGCGTCGGCACTTTCATAGTGTATTACAAAACTCGCGACACAGCGGGCGAGCGGCGAAACGACCATCTCTCGCAATCCCCTTGGAATATCAAGAGAGACCGGTCAGGACATAGTTGAAATTGTGACTCGCAAAGACACGATATATTTTTATTAACCCACCTTTAAAACGCGCAGTAACAACCACGTCGGTCTACTAGTAATCACAAACACCTACGCAATGTGCCAGTACAAAGCAACAATTTAAAATATATGACGTCGCTCGTCGGATCTGTGATAATTAATTGACGCTTATGTTGACCTCATAAGTATTTGTTCTGAACAATGGTACAAATTGACAAACTTTTATTAAGCTTTTTAGTTAAGAAATCGCGGCGAAGAATTAGGCCACTTTTGTGAGGTCTATCGTCATAAATTCAAAACGAATTGGTTGTTCTTGCCTCAGGATATTTGGACAACAGGTTATGACACTTCGCATGTCTTAAGCCCGGTTTTAAGGATTCTTTAATAGAGATTAGAACTAGCGATAGAAGCGATGTTGGATCGGTCAGTAATACCTGATATCAATCAAATATACCCAAAAGGAAACTACGATAATCAGATTGTCTTAGAAGTATTCTGCCGAACACAACTCTCAATTGGAATCAAATTGTAAGGCAATAGCTCTAAAGTCCACAAGCTTACGATCAGCTTGGCTGTACCTGGTAAGAAACGTGAAATTAAGCCTGGATTTTCCAGGCATTGTACACTGTGTCTTTTAAGAAAACTATTAATTCATTTTGCTGTAATTTTATGAAAACGTTTGAGATTTTTGTAAGCGATGTTTCGCGCCTTTTTGCTCAAATGTCGAATTGAACAAAATAAAAATGGAAATGTTGAGCATTCCGGAAATGCCACCTTGATTATAAAAAATATTCAGCGGCTTCGAAAATATTTACCTAGGTTTGTACTTAACAATTATGATTTCTTACATGAATGATATATATATCACGGAACAGCTAAAAATGGTGTATCTAACTGGCAGTAGAAATAAATACAAATCATTCAAAACAACGAAAATATGATTGAAACAAATTTCTCACGAAACAAGTTTTTTTTCATAAACATGGTGTATTTATCAGTAGAAATCAGTACAAAACGTTCAAAACAACGAAAATATGAAACAAATATCGTTGAAACAACTGATAAACATGGTGTATTTAATCAGTAGAAATAAATACAAAACATTCAAAACAACGAAATTTTAATTTAAAATGCCAAGAGTGTTTCCATTTGAACTGATTTATTTTCAAAGTCTATATGTTATATATTGTTCAGAAATGACGAAAATAAAACCTTACCATTTACAAAATGACTGACAAAATAGATATTTTATTAACAAAGCATTCACTTTGATTTTACCTAAACCGTGCAGGAACGATAAAAACTCATTAAAAATCCTGTGAATTTACAAATGCCGATTATATACAAATTTACTTACAAAGGATGTACTTTGTAATGACATGAGGATTAACTCAGTTGACGATCTCGTATGAAGTAACGCAACAATTAAAGAATCTGAAAATATGACAGATTTTAATTCCATTAATCAAAGCCGTTTCATCTTTCATTAGATCTTTAATAACAACTTAAAAGGACGCCAGAATGAGAAGCGACAAATCAAGGAAATGAAGAATTAAGATTGAAAAAAAGCACATCACAACAAATATATTGAAGGAAACTCGTTTCTGATCCACAGCGGTACTTGGGAGCGGAAAGAACGCTTCTCTACTCGATCGGAGAGTTCCTTGAGACCGTGAAGAAGACCAACCAACTCAGTTGTTAAAGAAACTGCTCTGTTGATGCTGTTGATGTTCAGGAATTCAATTGAATCGAGCAATTTCTAAGAACAAGGATCAAGTGAAAGAACGAAGGGAGATAGTAATTAAAAGGAAAAAAGGAAAAAGCATCAAAACAGAGATTGTGGTGAATTGAAGATCTCCGTGAAATCGAAGGGCGAACATCATTCTATATTTCTGAGATTGCAACGTCTAAAGAAGGAAGTAAGGGAGACGTAGTTCTAAGATTACAAGAAGGAATATCTACATCTGCAGGTTTCCAAACATAGCTTAAGATGAATTATACATCGAATTCAAGTAACATCGCCGACGACGACCAAGGAGTCAAAATCGTACAGTTGTTCTTCTACTCTGCAATAACAATAATTGGAGCGGTCGGTAACATCCTTATATGCATCGCGATCTTAAGGCGAAGCCAGCACAAAATCAGCGAGTACTTCATATTTAACCTTGCTGTGACTGATCTTTTAGTATGTGCCTTAAGCATACCTCTGGATATAACTGAAAGGGTGGTGGGATTCTGGCCTTATGGGACCGTGCTTTGTAAAATCGTGTACCCATTCCAGACCGTACTGATGTCCGTGTCAGTATCAACCTTATTAGCCATGAGCCTTGAGCGATATCGAGTCATTATCCATCCATTTAAACCGCGTATCAAGGTGCATAATTCATGCATAATCATCGCAGCGATCTGGGTAGGAAGTCTATTACTCGTTTCCCCATATATCTACGTGCTGTCGCATGAACAGGATAACTGTATAGAAAAGTGGCCTCCAGGGACAAACTTCGTGCAGATCTACACCTTGTCGGTCTTCGTTGTTCTGTACGTATGTCCACTGTCCGTGATAACCGTCGCGTACACCTTAGTTGGCGCGAAGCTGTATCGTGATATCAACAGAATGAAGGGGATTTTCAACTCGGAAAATAAGTCCGGAACTGGTGAACGCATGCTTAAGCGTAGAGCTCACAGAAACCTTAGGATTGTGAAAATCTTCATCGCTGCGGTCTGCGCATTTGCGATCTGCTTTCTCCCGACGCACGTCATGTGGCTATGGCACGATTTTGGAGCTGGGTCGGAATCGCGGAATTTTACGAACATCCTCGTGTTTGCCAACATTTTAGTGTACTTGAACAGCTGCGTCAACCCATTCATCTTTGGGACCCTGCAAACTCAGTGTAACTCGTGCAAGGCGTTTTTCAAGAGGTCTGATAAGAATGGACCTCGGAGACAGCGACGATTCTCGTTCTATTCGCTACGGATGTCGTTCAACAGTTCGTTTCATAGCCACGTGCACTCGTGGCGAAGTGCATCCCGTAGTTCCATTAAGAATCACCATCTGATGAACAGTAGGTCTTTGTTGTACTCTAAAGATGCTGATCATATTAAACAAGGAAAGGAGTGGGAACACTTAGCTTTAGAATCCAACCTTTAATTAATAAACTTATTAGTTTCAAAATGTTACAGTGTGACTACACCAACCAAGGCCACCCAAACAAATTTTCATACAAATTATCCAATCACAATTGAGTATTTAAACAATAGAATCTGCACACATTT
>JAUJYZ010000657.1:190000-325000 GCA_033675265.1 Actinostola sp. cb2023 | reverse complement strand
TCCCGTTGGATAGGCAGTACAATCAACTCTCGTCTTGCAAACACCCCTCTATATTACGGACAGCAGTCGGTGCCCGGACTCAGCGAACGCTACAAACATTTACTGAAGAAATAGAAAACGCGCGTGCGACGCTGCGTGCTTCTCAATACTTCTCGAGTGTTCTGATCAGTCCCCAAGTGCTATAAATATACACATAGCACAGCGGACAATTTTTCTATTTCTTTTATAAAATACAATAAGAATTTAAGGCAAGTTTTCAATTTTGTATCGTACAAAAATGTTTGAATATCTGCGCGCTCGTGCACTAAAGCACGAGGAATACGCATCCTTTGGCCAATCAGAGCGCGCGTTATATAATAGTTATTTTATTGTACGGCGAGTGCTCTCCACACTTCTTGAGTGCTCTCCACACTTCCTGAGTGCTGTATTACTGAACGGAGCACGGAACAAGCTGTTCTATTTGCTTTATTATATAGAAACTCTGGATTTTTGATAAAAAAGAACAGGAATGGTGAGAAAAATGGCAAGAAAGTTGAGGATTCTGTTGTGTTTTTGAATAACATTTTAGCGAGTGAAGTGCGCGCGCTACTGACGCTAGTTACGCCGTCGAGCGCGCGCTTGGTTTGTTTTCTTCACAATTTTGGTTCAAATTAAACCAAACAGCCGACAAATAGCGTCATCAAACCGTGCTCCGTTCTCTGATACAGCACAGTTTTTAGCCAATCAGAGCGCGCGGATTGACTTGACTATATAATAATTTATAACATAGGTATGATATAACGTGCGCTCTGATTGGTTGGTTAGCGTGTGTCCGTAAGCCCACGGACACACGGTACGTCCACGGACACACGTTCACGTCATCGTCATAGCGCGCGCGCTCTGAAATCAATCCGAAAATAAAATTATTTTATTTGAATATGCAGTGACTATATTATAAAATAAATGGTCAACGCCTTAGCTGTGCGTCCATCGAGTTCTGGAGCACTTGGGAATTTGGGAGAGCACTCGTGAAGCTATCTTTTTACACGGCTCAAAGGGAGAGCACTTTGTAATTAATTTTTAATTTTAGTGATTTTGATTCCGTGTCTAAATAAAGTTCATTCATTCATTCATTCAGTTGCTCTCGGCTACGCCTCGAGTAACTACGCTTCTCTCGTGCTCTCCCAAATTCCCGCGTGCCCCATATCTCGATGTGCACACGCTAAGCGTTGACAACAACCCTCGTTTTACTGATCAGTGCGCACTGCGTCATCTTCCACGTACCCTGGTTCCAGAGGCTACTAGACTGGTGCTGAGGCTTCGGACTCGTCCTTCGGACTGGCGCCTCTCGTCAGTAGGACTCGCCTCTCGTCCTTCGGATTAGGGTATTTTCCACGTCGCGTCGCAAGCTCATTATGAAGCCATTTTAACCGATACAGGTAAAAGGAAATAAAGAGTATTAGCTTAACGTAGCCTTGTTTAGTTTTGTTGTTTCTTCTCCAGTTTTGAATTGAACTCCTTTCTCCACTCTACCCAGGAATGTTTGTCACTCGGTCACACAACATTCTGCTGTATGTTGCTTGCGTTACGAACATGAAACTGCATGTTTCCATCTCATTAGTCTATTTTGTCTTTGAATCAAGCACCATAAATGATAGCCTCCTTTGCAGGCGTTCTTAGGTGAATGATATTACGAGATTAATACTGCTAACCTCCAAGGAAGCATATCTTTTAATGACAATGTTTCCCAAGTAAGTCAATCAATGTAAACAAAGCGGCTGTAATGCTCCAATTACTACAGCCGAAAGCTGAGGACAAAGATTTTAAATCGGGTGGATCTTCTTCACAAAATCTTATGTATCAGCTGCCAACAATGAAGATGATCATAATAGTCTGCGGACTTATAATTAGCTTTGATTTTTAGTGGCGAATTTGGGCTTCAAGTTTGAGTTGTTAGATCCCAGACTCATGGCGTGTGTTCAAATGTTGCACTAAATTTCAAGCCGAAATGCTTGAAGTTCTGGAGTTTGGTAAAAGGCGCACAATTAAAAACCCAAATCAATTCTGAGATATGTTTCAGTATATCATTCTAAGCTTACGTAGACGGAGTTTTAGAGATATCAGAGTACCCGCACATATAGAAAATATTAATCGCATAATAACGGTGAAATGTAAATAGGAAAAACCTGCTTTGTTAACCTTTATTTCCCACTTGTTGATTTGCAGTAAATACCTAGATTTTAACTCAGATATCATGTAGCACCTTTCTAAAGTGAATATCCGAAGACACTTTCGCTTTAGCTGTCTTTATTTTTTCGCGCGATGCGATTTTCTAGAGGTACTATTTTCCCGCTGGATTCAAGCCAATTTCAGGCCGCCAGAGGCCTGGATCGATTTTCTCGATTAAAAAAAAAACAACGATTTTTTTTACAAAATGAACATCAGATCAGTGGTTTGTACAATATTCCCCTTCTTTAAATCGAATATTAATGTTTTCACTGTGGCCAAAATTTTGGCTATTTTGCTCCATCAGATGTGACATTCTCTCTTAGATGCCATGCCTGGTGATGAATGAATTGAGGGTATTCGACTTCGTCAGGCAAAATAAATAGACAACAAAGTGTATTTAGACGTTTCGCCGGTGAAGGCTTCATCAGTAGTATATTTTAAGTGAGAATCACTGTCTTAAATGACTTACATTTGAATTCTGAAATTCAGAATTCAAATGTAAGTCATTTTAAAAGACAGTGATTCTCAGTTTAAAATATACTACTGATGAAGCCTTCACCGGCGAAACGTCTAAATACACTTTGTTGTCTATTTATTTTGCCTGACGAAGTCGAATACCCTCAATTCATTATTATTATTATTATTATTGTAATAAATAAAAGGCTTGACATTTTTATAAATGTGTTCAAAACGTTTTCGACCATAGGGTCATCATCAGTGATGATTCACTGATGATGACCCTATGGTCGAAAACGTTTTGAACACATTTAAAAAAATTTCAAGCCTTTTATTTATTACAAATCTACAGCAATTATATTATGTACATTATTATTATTATTATTATTATTATTATTATTATTATTATTATTATTATTATTATTATTATTATTATTATTATTATTATTATTATTATTATTATTATTATTATTATTATATAGGAAATACTAATGTGACCGTCTACTAAACTAATTAGGTGTGTATCTAGCTTATAATTATCTACAGAGAATTGAGATATCAACATATAATTGCAAACCACACACTGTATTTTCAGTTAAAATAACAATGCAAATATTTACATACATCATACATACATCACTTTTCATTATATAGCTAATTGCATAATCGTTGTCGGGTTGAAAATCATAAATCATAGAAGCTGAGACCGCAAGGATGGATGGGAAATCAGTTCATGACCCGCATTACATACAGATTAATTCAATGTTCTTATAGTTTTGAAGGTATATGAGCTATTTAACTAAGATCTTACAAGTCTGGATAAAAAGGTCGATGATTTGACGGTGTTATTTGAGAGTTTTAATTACCCAGAATTCCTTTTGGTCATAGCTTTCATGATTTTCAACCCGACAACGATTATGCAATTAGCTATATACTCACAGTAGATTCATAAGCTAAAAACCTCTTTACATGACTCAGCCGTGCAAACGGATAAATAGTTATGCAATGAAAACTATAGTTTAAAAATAAAATGTATAAATGTAGTTCTAGTTCATTTATTGAATGGTTGTAACTAGTATTACTCAATGGGTTGATTAAAAGAAATGAAAAAATAGAAAAAAAATAGAAAAATGTGGTTATTAATTTTTCCTTCTGGTTATTATAATTTTCTCTAGCTTATTATATTTTTAACCTTGTTCTTATATACTTGTGATTAATAAACTCTGTCAGGTGTAAACAATAACAAGTTAGATTAAAAATACACGTTTGAAAGTGTACTATCAAAATTTTCATTTTAGGCAAAGGGCGCAGTCTATTTTTTGCTTTAATTAATTGCCGCCGATTTATTTTGTCACAATGTTTTACACGAAAGAAGAGGTGGCGTCGTCTCAAGAAATTATACTTGTACATACACTGAGTGCTATGCAATTCCATACATCAATATATTCGCCATTAATATAAGCGCTACACAGTACCACAACAATTAATGGCTTATTTATTCACAATGGAAACTAGCGAGTACACTAGTATGGTCTGCGACGGTGTATAATGATAAAATCAATGGTTAAAGGAAATCGATCTATATAACACCTTGAAAAAGAGTACTTAACTTACATGGAAGCTTGCAAGTACACTAGTATGGGCTGCGCCGGTGTATAATGATAAATTCAATGGTTAAAGGAAATCTACTGAACACCGTGAAAAAAGAGTACTTAAACTTTACTGACGTTTCGAGCCTTGGCCCTTTGTCGGAGGCTCGAAACGTCGGTGAAGTTAAGTACTCTTTCTCACAGCGCTATAGATTTCCGTTAACCATTGAATTTATTCACAATGGTTCGCAGCTGACTGGGATCACTGTGGGTCGTTAAATATATCTTCAACAAAAACTACATTACAATGGATGATGGGTCCATCGATAGATCATTAGAAGGTGGAAATTGTCGATAATTAAGGTTCATTGAAAAAAGGAATTACTTTAGTCAGTATCATTAGCTGGTGACTGTGTAAAGTCCTTGAAGGACTGTGTTGTTAGATACAAACCTAGGTATCAGTACAACATTTGTACTATCTGGAAGTTTAGAGAAACCAGAAATTTCCTGCAAATTATTACGGAGTGGATTCCTGAGAAAACCTGTAAAACTTTTAAATTCCATCAATGAGAAACTCAAGCGAAGGACACAAAGAAACCGTCGAAGAAAAGGTAAAACTTCCTAAAAAGAAAACACGTAACGACAGAGTTCTCGAGCAAAAGCTTTTACAAGCAAGAAAGAATGAAACCATATTGGCCCAAAAAAGATTACGAAGTCAATTTGTTCTGCCCAAAATTCCCGTTGCTCCAAAGACGTCAACATTGAAGGTCGTCCCTTCGCCGCCATTGTTTTTTCCAAGTCTGTTCCTCACTACAAAAGCCAAGCAACATATTCAAGCACCCAAAGACAAGGAAGAAAAACAACCCAAATACCTATTAAAACAAGCAGAAAGAATTCAACTGCCTGTAACTCACGAGGAAACAGTCTTTTTGAGAAACCAATGCAAAGGCAAGAAGACGAAAAGTCATTCTCCTTTCTTTCAGCCTGCGATTGACAGAAATAACTACAACCAGAATCATCTACATTCCCGCCTTGCTCGTTCTGAGTGTCAACACTTCCCCAAGCAAAAAAGAAAGAAAGTCGAAGAGTATTCGACGCTTAGGAAAAGAGCCTTCGATGAAATTAAATCAATCGATGGCGATATTCATCAATTCATTGATGATATTCGCAAGGGCATTGCTAAATCAAGTACTGACATTGTGAGAGAAATGGAGCAACATAGACGAACGACAAGAAAACAGATCAACGAAATGAGAAAAATGTTTTCTCATAATAACAAGACAACCCTGAAACGATTTTCAAATTTGTAGGTGTTAGCTGTGCTGTGCTGTGCTGTGCTGTGCTGTGCTGTGCTGTGCTGTGCTGTGCTGCTGTGCTGTGCTGTGCTGCTGTGCTGTGCTGTGCTGTGCTGTGCTGTGCTGTGCTGTGCTGTGCTGTGCTGCTGTGCTGTGCTGTGCTGTGCTGTGCTGTGCTGTGCTGTGCTGTGCTGTGCTGTGCTGTGCTGTGCTGTGCTGTGCTGTGCTGTGCTGTGCTGTGCTGTGCTGTGCTGTGCTGTGCTGTGCTGTGCTGTGCTGTGCTGTGCTGTGCTGTGTGCTGTGCTGTGCTGTGCTGTGCTGTGCTGTGCTGTGCTGTGCTGTGTGCTGCTGTGCTGTGCTGTGTGCTGTGCTGTGCTGTGCTGTGCTGTGCTGTGCTGTGCTGTGCTGTGCTGTGCTGTGCTGTGCTGTGCTGTGCTGTGCTGTGCTGTGCTGTGCTGTGCTGTGCTGTGCTGTGCTGTGCTGTGCTGTGCTGTGCTGTGCTGTGCTGTGCTGTGCTGTGCTGTGCTGTCTACGGTCATTTGCAAAAATTCTGGCCGCCACGATATATCAATATATCGGGTGCATTATGGGTAATTAAATAATACTATTTTGAGTTTCCTAACTTATTAAATGAAGCAAAATTTACAAACAGCAAACGTATGACTAAAATAAACATTATACTAAATATTTATACCAACTTTGCTGGCGTTAACCCGCTTTAAGGGGAATTTTATATTATTTAATTACCCATAATGCACCCGATATATTGATATATTGATATTTCGTAGCAGCCAGAATTTTTGCAAATGACTGTATCTATCTATCTATCTATCTATCTATCTATCTATCTATCTATCTATGCTATCTATCTATCTATCTATCTATCTATCTATCTATCTATCTATCTATCTATCTATCTATCTATCTATCTATTCGTTCCATTGCAAAGTTAGTTCAGTTTAGTTTTTATTCGTTTGTTTGCTTCTCGTTTGATCGATGTACAATAGAAAATGAAGACAACAGCGAGACTACAATAGTTTTCATAACTGAATTAAAACTGGATAAATACATATTCAACATATAGATTTCTACTGTATACACAGCATGCAATTGCGTAGCACTAGGGGAGAGGGGACAGGGGTTAATATGAAAACAAATCCACGAGAGATCCTTAGCTTTCTTAGACTATAATTCACTAGTTTTTCGGTTTCTGACAGTGTCGTATCTTGAGATCCAAGCCCATCGACTTCAAGTGAACTTCTTGGGTCACTTCACAAAGCAAACCTTCTGCGCAGCCGCAGTGTCTCTGGTAACTCTGTTCAACAGATAAATATTATATAAAGCTATTTAAAAAATCATTTTTCAGTAGAAAATATGTCACTCTTAATCGTTTTGCAATAGAGCTACAGTTGAACCTCCGGTTGCGACCACCCACGTAAGCGACCACCTCTCCTAAGCGACCGTTTTTTCATGTGGTCGCATACGAGAGGTTCCAGATGGAACCTCTTGTATGCGACCACCTCCCGTAAGTAACCACGTGACTAAACATTTTGGGTGGTCGCCTACGGGAGGTTCGACTGTAGTAAGAGTGAATACATGAAATATCTATATGGTAAAACAAGAGCTGGTGTACCGAAGTAGTGGATGCAATGTCATGGAATTAATTAGTCCTTAGTCGGAGATGCCAAGTCCACAAGATTTCTCAAGCTCATCAACAATTCATAGGACAAAGCAAAGAAAATCACTACCGTGAAGGACGATGGGAAATGTGTTCTTAATTAGCATGATCTTATTAATTATTAATCATTAATGAGTTGGAGAAATCGTTCCAAAGCCTCCAATTAAGACTAAACGGGATTAGTTCTGAGTCGTCGGCAAACTTGATTGCGCGGACTGGAAATATCGTCTAGTCCTCATTGATGGCCTTGAAACATATTACATCAAAACTAGTTCCTGTAGACGTTTACAGCCCATTCAAAGTGCAGATATTGAAATATAGGAAACCTTTTATAGCGCTAGAATGGCATTCACAAACGAGTTGAGACACTCAATTATTTTCTTCAACTGGATAACACTCCCTCTCTATTCTTGGCAATGTTGAATCGAACAGGGATTTGTTGTCCCCTGCAGCATTTTCCATTCATATTATCAACACTGATTGGGTATTTTCAATCAAAAACTCATCGCTACCATCGTCCAAAATGTGTTCAGCAATTGCACCTATTAGTACCATGAATAATTCAAACTTAAATGCCAATTCTGGAGTTGTAATAAAGTTATTATTATATATAATAATGGCTTAATGTAATATGTTTTTGAAATTTTAAGCCGCGGCTACACGGGCGCCAGTTTTTGCTTGCACAGGCGACGCGGTTTTTTGAAATCACCAACGCGCGGTGATGGCAACACGAACGATAAATACTGGCGATAAATGCTGGTGATAAAGGCCGCCATTTTGAAAATTCATTCTAGATGAGCTTTAGTTGCGTCGCGAGTACAAGGAAAAAAGTTGCAGAGTGGCTACACGAGCGACAAAGTCCGCGACTTTGTCACGAAAAGTTCAACTCATTTAATTTCTCGCGACTTATTTTTGCGATTTTTTCAGCTGTCGCGTCGCCTGTGCAAGGGTGGCTACACGGGCGATTTTCACCGCGCTTGGTGATTTCAAAAAATCGCATGGCTCCTCAAAATTTCAAAAAGTGCATGGCTCCTCAAAATTGTTTGTATGCATACAAATAACTGCCGCAAATCCACGAGTTTGTCAATGAGAGCCATTGATTTTTATTAATTTATTACGGGTTTTTTTCCGGGGACTAATATCGTACCTCGAACTCACAAACGCTGTTCAAACTGCCTTTGGCTGAGCACTTGTGTGTGGACGTAAGACAGCAACTGTTAGGTCCGCAATCTTCATCACTACTGCAATCCTGTGCCTGTGGGCGGAATGAAATGAAGGTTTTAGTTATTTAGGTCTGTGGTGTTTTTGGCTTGTTTTCCTTGTTTATTATTATTATTATTATTATTATTATTATTATTATTATTATTATTATTATTATTATTATTATTATTATTATTATTATTATTATTATTATTATTATTATTATTATTATTATTATTATTATTATTATTATCTTCAATTATTATTATTATTATTATTATTATTATTATTATCAATTATTATTATTAACTACTATTACTATTATACATAAGTCACATGTTACATAGAATTAGAACTCTAACATAACGATCCTTCGATACAATAACTCCAGAAAGGAATCTCCAAATCCAATTCAGGCTCTCATTTTCAGCGTTACTTTATGCGCACTGAACCTTATTCTTAAACTCCGAACTCGTGGCTTATAATTTGCTTGTCTCTATGTCATGAGTTTATTCATTCATTCTACAATAAAGTAACGCTGAAAATGAGAGCCTGAAATTATCTGGCTTATTGAATGAATGAACAAAATGCACCAGTTTAGCATAGCTAATCTTCCACTTTGCCTTCTGGGTTAACAAAACAATAATAATCGTGGTAATAATTGAGTTGGACTTGCTTCAGTCTTTTCGTTCGATTAATGGATTTAGTGAATCACTCTATCAACCTACCGCTACATTTAGTACGAGGAAGACCATCAATATTGCAAGAACAACTGGTGTCTTCATCTTGTGTTCAACACGTTGTTCACTTTCAGCACGTAATACAGCGCACAGAACTGTCTTGACCCAGAATAAAAGTGACTGAAGGTATATTTGGATGAAAAATTTAATTAAGCATGTTGTTATTTTTTGGCAAGCTGTACAAACAACGGAATAAAAAATTGAACACATCACTGAATTTGTTTGAGGAAAAGGAATTTATTTGTTCACCGGATATGTTTGTGTTGAATAATGATAGATCATATCGTCCACACATATCGATTTTTATTAGAAATCCATTCTCCACCTTAGTCCAAATGTAACAGAATGAAAAATGGATACAAAACTGAGTCTTTCGAAAATCGGATTTTCAAAGTGGAGCTGTTGTTTTCTTAGAACACTGGCGGTTTACCGTCTTTGCGTGGACGGCGCAAATGCACCTTTCCGTAAAGGCTGATATATTTAGGAATTCTGAGTTAAATTTCATGATTATTAAAAGTTCTTTAGAAAGTTTGATTTTTGTCTCAGTCGCGATGCTTCATTTCAATTACTAGATATTTAGACCAAAAGAGAACATTTTCGCGCCACTTCGTCACTCAAAGCGAATATATTAAATCCCAAATTTAAAGTGCTTTTCAAGTACGTTTGGTCGGGGCCTTATTGAAGAACTCTGGTGACAATCTGATTGGACAGATTAATCGATCACGTGACTGGTTACCTTGGCACCAATAATAGAACAGTTGGCTGTATTGGCTTTGTATAAACAGTTATATAAACGGTGAGTTAATTGTTTAAGCTTTAAAAATATTTGATCAAATAAAATGTCTTATTATTATAACTCATCATGAAAAAAATATATTAGAAGCAACATAATTAACATTTCCACGACAACAATTTCCGCCATTTTGTGCTATTTTTAGTAACAAAATGGCGGATTTTCAAATTTCAAAAATTCATATTTTTGGATTGAATAACGATATCTGATATATTATTTCAGCTATATCTCTAATTGTTAGTGTTCTTTCGATTGCTGTGATCAAATTAGTATATTTGTGAAGTTCAAAATTTCCCCGCCAAAAATCATAAAAATAAAAAAAACGCACTGTCACGTTGCCAAGTTTCATTTTGATTGGATGGAAACTGTAGAAGTTCATCTCCAATTTTAGGGCCTTTTATGCCCACCGTGATCAATTCGATCATTATATAACGTCATCAACTTAGCTACTAGATATACTACTTATTATACATTTTAGTGTGCAGTACGGCTGGTGTCCATCTTCGGGAACCCAGGGGTATATTCTGTCGTTCGTTACTCGCTCCCAGAGAAATACCCCTGGGAACAAAGTCTGTTGGAACTTGTTCCGGAAGTCAAAATTACTCTCGTTTCTGATTGGTCGATCTAGGAAGGTCGACCAATCAGAATCAAGTATATTAATAATATTCTGGTTTGTATACAACACCAGCTATTTTGAATTTTGACTTCCAGAACAAGTTCCAACAGCTAGACTTCGTTCCCAGGGGTATTTCTCTGGGAGCGAGTAACGACCAACAGAATGTAGCCCTGGGTTCCCGAGGATGGACTGGAGTCGTGCCGTTGTCAAATGATGACTAACGTAGACTATATTTTCGCATTTTCTAAGAAAATATTTCGCTTGCAATGTCAATCAAAAACCTGTTTGTCTAGCCTGAATCGAACCGGTTTTTTTACAGTTCATTATTTAATTACACCAATTAATTATTGAATTACGCGCGTATTTTAATTCAGGACGTCACTAATTTCGTCCTATTTCTTTTGCCTTTTATTGAGGAAGCATCTTAGGCTAAATCATGGAAAAGAAAAAAGTATCTTAAAGATGAAAATATTGATTTTTATAGTTCTAATATCGACATTGTTTATGAACAATGGTGTGACGTCTCGAGGTAAGAATTCTTTTTTCTGCTTTCTTTTGGAATAAGTTTTAAAATTCCAGGAGATTGCAAGCTTTCGTTCGCGCGCGCGCGCCATGTTCAGTAACGCCAACAGGTTTATCAAATATATCGAGTCTGAAAATGAAGCTAACCGGCTGAACTGTGCTTACCTGAGACACTATTTGAAATAACTATTTAACTGAAAAGTATCGGTAGCTCTCTTTAATACGAAGACTAATTTTTAATTGGTTTTACGGCCATTCGCGAGGTAAACCAAAATGTAAATGACAACCTGCGCGCGCATTATTGGAATGTCAACATATTTATGTCATGAGTTTTTATAATAATAATAATAATAATAAAGCCTTTATTTTACGAGGGTAGCACTAAATAGCTAAAGCTAATGAACTTTTGGCCCTTTACTTTTTTTTAAGAAGTTATCAGTTTGACATCGTCTTATTCATTTGTAAACTTATATTTCATACATACAAGAGGTAACAGATTCCGAAAGAAGCAAATCCATGCATGGAGCGATTTAAAAAAAGAAAATTTAAACGAAAACTCGGTAAAAGTAATTAAATCATGAAAATTATTCAGAGTCTTCGCGCGCTTCGAAACTTTATTTTTTCTCTCCTTTTTACAATTTTAAAAGCAAACTTTCTTTTTTTTCTCTTCTTCACCAATATTTCATTGAGGGATACATGGGGTTTTATTTATCATAGTGATTATTTGTGTGGTGAAGTGTCAAATATTTTCTTTCAAACTATTGTCATTGTCAAGTTAATTAGAGTAATTAATTACGTATGCGGGAATTAGACCAATCAGAATCAAACGTAGCTAAAGGTAATTGAATTAGAGAAAATAATTACTACCCAATTATATACAATTAAAATGGTAATTGAATTCAATAATATGTTTCTATTGCTTAAGTTATTACATGCTATGAGGTATTATTATTGCTGCCGCAGCGAGCGAGCCTGGAGCGAGCGAGCAAGGCAGCAAACCTAATCCGTACTGGGGCTAAATTCTCGATTTTACTTTTTAACCACAATGCATCATTTTTTAACCAAAATGCATTGCACACTCATTCGTATATATACTCATGGTCTTCCTGTGTCACCTCGTGCTCTTGCGACATTCCAGCGATCGAAGTTGAGTAAATACATCATTTTAATACATGTTTTGTTTTCAAATCGTTTCTTATATTGGTTTCCTTTTATTGGTTTCTGAATCAGATTGCTCTATCGATCGAGCATGACGACTTAACCCGTTTTTCTTTGAATTTTTCTGTGGTGAAACCAACTACAACTCGTGTAGGAATTTGGGGAGATTTGCGGGATCACTGTTCAGTCTTCTACTGCAGTCGGATCTAATATTAGATACCTTTAGATTTGACTACGAGTACGAGAACGAGTACGAGTTTTAAAATTGGCCCTGTGCGCCGGCGTGCTTTTAAAACACTGAATCGTAGTTGATTTCCGATTTTTTTTACAATCTAAATTTTGATGACCTGAGGACTACGAAATGATAGTGACAATCTTTGAGTGTTTCAAAACTCGTACTCGTACTCGTAGTCGTAGTCGAATCTAAAGGTCTCTATTGTTTTATATTCGCTTCGTTTCCTTAGTGTTATGAAACGCGTACGATGCTGTCTAGATCGAAATAACCAATAAAGTGTCACGAAATATTTTCATTTTTTTGCATTAAAATTAAATGATCATTTCAACACCGCGTACATGACACTTCATTGGATTCAGACATATCTTTATCAACTCAAAACTACTCTACACTGAGTTTCTAATCGACAGTCGTTCTAATCGGTTTTCCTCAATGGCAGCATTTTGTACCTATTAGGTAGACTAGTTATTAATATATGTAATTAATTATTTAGACGGAATGTTTTTAAGAAAGTCCATAGTCGATAAAAACATAGTTACTAGAAATAAATGGTTTTGAAACCCAGCGAACATCCATGCTATATATTTTTACCCTACTATCTCTTGTTCAACCAGAGCAGTTTCAGTCTATATCAATTGACGTCCCTAATACTCAACCTCCATCTTGGCTTAATGTTAGATTCTTTAATTTGATGTTATATTCTGTTATAGTGTCCCCAATTAGCAGCAATGCTAGATATCAAATGACACTTAAAGTGTATATGACACGAAATTTTTTATTTTGAAAATCGATTACATATGAACTGAATAGTGGGATGGTTCAGTCAGTTTTGTGATTTGAGCTTCGCATTTGCGAGTTATGCTAATTCGGTGACGTCAGATTGTTTTTTTCCATAACTTATTTTTATTTTTTCAAGTAACATTCTTTTCTGAAATAGAAAAAAAAGTTTAACATCATTTATATAAGTTGTAGAAAACTTTTTGCCAGATTAATAATGTCAATAATTTGCACAAGGACGCTTTTGTATAATAAATTAAAAACAACCTGACGTCACCAAATTACAATATCACGATTTCAAACCTTTACAACTCGCAAATGCGAAGCTCAAATCACAAAATACTGAATCATCCCACTATTCACTTCATATATAATCGATTTTCAAAATAAAAAAAATCGTGTCATATACACTTTAAATAAAGTTTTATATTTTTTATTTACTATGGTTCTGGTGCTTCTTTTCAGTCCTTTACAAATCAGGCTCTGATGACGTCAATGGTGCATTTCCAGCAGCTCAGGCACCACGTACGTTCAGCAATGAACAGGTAAGATAACTGAATTTACTTTCTCTGTAGGAAAATCATGGGATTGTTGTTATAGTTAGTGTTGCATTGCTGGTAGTCACAAGGGTACAAAGGGTGGTCTAGCATGGGTAGAAAATATGGTAGAGCATGGGAGGGTTTATTGATTGATTGATTGATTGATTGATTGATTGATTGATTGATTGATGGATGGATGGATGGATGGATGGATGGATGGATGGATGGATGGATGGATGGATGGATGGATGGATGGATGGATGGATGGATGGATGGATGGATGGATGGATGGATGGATGGATGGATGGATGGATGGATGGATGGATGGATGGATGGATGGATGGATGGATGGATGGATGGATGATTGATGGATGGATGGATGGATGGATGGATGGATGGATGGATGGATGGATGATGGATGGATGGATGGATGATGGATGGATGGATGGATGGATGATGGATGGATGGATGGATGGATGGATGGATGGATGGATGGATGGATGGATGGATGGATGGATGGATGGATGGATGGATGGATTGATTGATTGATTGATTTATTTATTCATTTGGTGGAGCATGGGCACAAGGGTGGTGAAACTTTGGAGCAGCCAAACCCTATTATATTAGGCGTTAATCGAGGGGGCGCGCTTAATCAGTAATAACGTGATTTCAACTCAGAATCATACCTTTGTATAGTACTAACTTTAATACATGCTGTCGCTTTGTAATAAAACGCATGTTGTATGCCATCTTCTTTCCATCTGTTATTGTACCATATCTCTTGGGTGAGGGGAGGATGTAGAGCGTTTTTAAATTAAAATTAAAATTTTGTGGCCAAGGGATGCGCTTATTCGAGGGGTCGCTTATTCGAGGGTGGGTGCTTAATGGAGGAAATACGGTAAGCAGCCAACCCCATTAAGCGGTCACCTGACATTTCCCCGAGGGTGACCGCTTATTATGGGTTCAGCTACAAACACATTTTAAAAATCTACTGGTTTTATTTCTAGTTCGTCATAGATAATTTCGAAAGAAAACCAAACATAAATGAAGATGAGGTTTATAAGTTGTTTACGTCGCTGGGTCCGCCAGACATCTCTAGGGATCCCGCCACAGACATTCACCCTGGATCGGACATGTTTGCGTCGCCGGGTCCGCCAGACATCTCTAGGGATCCCCCCACAGACATTCACCCTGGATCGGACATGTTTACGTCGCTGGGTCCGCCAGACATCTCTAGGGATCCCCCCACAGACATTCACCCTGGATCGGACATGTTTGCGTCGCTGGGTCCGCCAGACATCTCTAGGGATCCCCCCACAGACATTCACCCTGGATCGGACATGTTTGCGTCGCTGGGTCCGCCAGACATCTCTAGGGATCCCCCCACAGACATTCACCCTGGATCGGACATGTTTGGTCGTGGTGTCGGTATGGAAATCTCTCCGACACCTTTGTACGGTACGTCTAGAAGTAATCAGTGTTTGTAGTCTGTAAGAATCAATAATCTATATTGTCATAGAGTGGTTTTATTTAGCTAGACCGTGCAAGTGGTGGATATTTACCGAGCCGCGAGTCCTCGAGCCCAAATCCAAATCAGTTGGATAAAAAATAGCACTTTATTAAACAAATAAATTCGGAGACTGTAGCGAAACGAGACGCCATTTTGAATCTCGTTCCAAAACAGTGAATAGCCAAGGACAATATTTTCACAATATTGCATACCATAGCAGGTCCATGCATATATAGCAAGGGGAATGGTATTGGGGGAGGGGGTTGACACAAGCTGAAACGTGGGCCGATGCAAAGGCACTATAATGCGAAATATTTTGAGGTATGGGTGAAATGCTGTTGTTAGCAGTTTATTAGATCTATACTAAACTTGAATAGTAAAGAAGGGGAAGATTGGAACTAAGTGTGTATAACTGTGAAATATAGTTTACTAAGAAGAGGTTCAGGTAGGCTTGGTACCGTTCTTTAATCAGACTGCAGTATTGTCTCAGTCTGTGTTCTTACTTGTACCCATTTCAAGATGAGAAGACACCGAAAAGAAGATTTATGGTGAATACGAACCCCCTGATTTGATGATAATCTAGATAGTCTATCATCAAATCTGGGTAGTTCGTATCCATACAGACATTTGGTGGAAAAATTCAAGGACTTTTCCAGGACTGGCTTTTCAAGTACTTTTTTAAAAATTTCAAGGACTTTTTTCCGATCGAATTTTTTTATGGAGTGGATGAAATCACCTACAATCAGTCTTGAAATTGGCATGGCGAGGAAGGGGAACTTTCTACTCTTTGAGTTTCTCAATGTTTGAGTTCAGTTCTTTTTGAATTTCACTCAGTTCTTTGATCTTGCTCTTTGCGAAGGGAATTTGCTTGTGTGAGTCAATGTCAATTTCCCTTGTGTTTCAGCCTTATGAAGATATCAGCATCTATTCGTCTTTTCTTTTTCTTGATTTTTTCAAGTAATGTTTCAAAGCCGAGAATGAGGACTAGACGGGGTTTCCAGTCCGAGGCGAAGCCGAGGCGAAGCCGAGGACTGGAAACCCCGTCCAGTCCTCATTGTCGGCCTTTAAACATTACTTCCGCTTTGCGTGTGCCTGATCAGACTTTTTCTTTGCTCTCTCGAGCTCCATCTTGCCGAAGCGCCGTACGGTAGGTGATTATCAAGAAATAGTCCGAAGTTCTTGGTCAATCAGCGCGCTTGATTTTCTATAATCACCTCTGTAATTATACTAATATTACATATACGGTATTAATATAGCCTTAAATGTTATGTTTACCTCTATATACAATACCTAGACCTATAAGTTATAGTTATAAGTTCCAATTAAAAAAAGTCACACTATTTCGAATTCTGCCACGAAGAGTGAAAAAAGTTACAAGCAAAGGTCACTAATGGCAAAATTGAGCAAAGGTGTACCTTAAATAGCATCTTATCAAATAGATGTTTTGGATAAGAGTTAAATAAAAGCTCAATTATAAACCTCTGTTCTTCCACAAACTTTCGCAGATAATACCAAAGAAAGGACACCTGGTGAACAACAACGCCCCATGGTTGGTACTCCTTTTGGTATTAATACCGGCTCACACCAGGTTCAGCCAGAAGAAAGGAACATCGATGAAGATAATATTAATACCAAAGAAAGGAACAGGTTTGGTACTCCTTTTGGTATTAATACAGACAACACCAGTTTCAGCCCACGATGAAGATAATATTAATACCAAAGAAAGGACTCCTGGTGAACAACAACAACTCCCCACGTTTGGTACTCCTTTTGGTATTAATACAGACTCACACCAGTTTCAGCCAGAAGAAAGGAACATCGATGAAGATAATATTAATACCAAAGAAAGGGCACCTGGTGAACAACAACTCCCCACGTTTGGTACTCCTTTTGGTATTAATACAGACTCACACCAGTTTCAGCCAGAAGAAAGGAACATCGATGAAGATAATATTAATACCAAAGAAAGGACACCTGGTGAACAACAACGCCCCACGTTTGGTACTCCTTTTGGTATTAATACAGACTCACACCAGTTTCAGCCAGAAGAAAGGAACATCGATGAAGATAATATTAATACCAAAGAAAGGGCACCTGGTGAACAACAACTCCCCACGTTTGGTACTCCTTTTGGTATTAATACAGACTCACACCAGTTTCAGCCAGAAGAAAGGAACATCGATGAAGATAATATTAATACCAAAGAAAGGATACATGGTGAACAACAACTCCCCACGTTTGGTACTCCTTTTGGTATTAATACAGACTCACACCAGTTTCAGCCAGAAGAAAGGAACATCGATGAAGATAATATTAATACCAAAGAAAGGACACCTGGTGAACAACAACTCCCCACGTTTGGTACTCCGTTTGGTATTAATACAGACTCACACCAGTTTCAGCCAGAAGAAAGGAACATCGATGAAGATAATATTAATACCAAAGAAAGGACACCTGGTGAACAACAACCCCCACGTTTGGTACTCCTTTTGGTACTCACACCAGTTTCAGCCAGAAGAAAGGAACATCGAGAAGATAATATTAATACTCACAACTCCCCACGTTTGGTACTCCTTTTGGTATTAATACAGACTCACAAGTTTCAGCCAGAAGAAAGGAACATCGATGAAGATAATATTAATACCAAAGAAAGGATACATGGTGAACAACAACTCCCCACGTTTGGTACTCCTTTTGGTATTAACTCACACCAGTTTTGAAAGGAACATCGATGAAGATAATATTAATACAAAGAAAGGATACATGATGAACAACAACTCCCCACGTTTGGTACTCCTTTTGTATTAATACAGACTCACACCAGTTTCAGCCAGAAGAAAGGAACCTGGTGAACAACAACTCCCCACGTTTGGTACTCCGTTTGGTATTAATACAGACTCACACCAGTTTCAGCCAGAAGAAGAAAGGAACATCGATGAAGATAATATTAATACCAAAGAAAGGATACATGGTGAACAACAACTCCCCACGTTTGGTACTCCTTTTGGTATTAATACAGACTCACACCAGTTTCAGCCAGAAGAAAGGAACTTCGATGAAGATAATATTAATACCAAAGAAAGGACACCTGGTGAACAACAACTCCCCACGTTTGGTACTCCTTTTGGTATTAATACAGACTCACACCAGTTTCAGCCAGAAGAAAGGAACATCGATGAAGGAACATGGTGAACGACGTTTGAACTCCTTTTGGTATAATACAGACTCACATTTCACCAAAGAAAGGACACATCGATGAAGATGATATTAATACAAAGAAAGGACACCCAACAACTCCCCACGTTTGGTACTCCTTTTGGTATTAATACAGACTCACACCAGTTTCAGCCAGAAGAAAGGAACATCGATGAAGATAATATTAATACCAAAGAAGGACACCTGGTGAACAACAACTCCCCACGTTTGGTACTACTCCTTTTTGGTATTAATACAGACTCACACCAGTTTTAGCCAGAAGAAAGGAACTTCGATGAAGATAATATTAATACCAAAGAAAGGACACCTGGTGAACAACAACTCCCCACGTTTGGTACTCCTTTTGGTATTAATACAGACTCACACCAGTTTCAGCCAGAAGAAAGGAACATCGATGAAGATAATATTAATACCAAAGAAAGGACACCTGGTGAACAACAACTCCCCACGTTTGGTACTCCTTAGGTATAGACTCACACCAGTTTCAGCCAGAAGTAGATGAAGTAATATTAATACCAAAGTAAGTAGTAGTATAGTAGTAGTAGTAGTAGTAGTAGTAGTAGCAATGAACATCGTAGTAGTAGTAGTAGTAGTAGTAGTAGTAGTAGTAGTAGTAGTAGTAGTAGTAGTAGTAGTAGTAGTAGTAGTAGTAGTAGTAGTAGTAGTAGTAGTAGTAGTAGTAGTAGTAGTAGTAGTAGTAGTAGTAGTAGTAGTAGTAGTAGTAGTAGTAGTAGTAGTAGTAGTAGTAGTAGTAGTAGTAGTAGTAGTAGTAGTAGTAGTAGTAGTAGTAGTAGTAGTAGTAGTAGTAGTAGTAGTAGTAGTAGTAGTAGTAGTAGTAGTAGTAGTAGTAGTAGTAGTAGTAGTAGTAGTAGTAGTAGTAGTAGTAGTAGTAGTAAACATATACAGTATTAATATCACATTTTAATTTCATGTTTAGCTCTATATATACTTATATACTATAATATTAATCATACTAGACATGAGGAGCCGGAATGATTTTTGGCTGTAAGTACCTGGTTGCTAAGATGGCCTTTCGGTAAATTAATCCCGGAGATAATCTCATTAGCTATCACTGGAAACAGTAATTATCGCTTGAGACTGTTGACATACATTTGTAATATTACTTATTCCTCATTGGTTCTTATTTGGCGCTGTCCTTGATTGAAATGTTTGTTACAACGCACACTGATCTGCAATGGCCGGAGTAGATATGGAGTCATTCTATAGAATCTTTTCCGATCAACTGCCAACAGATAAGTGCTCCTGGTATGCTTTAAATTGTTTGATTTGTGGTTGCCGACCAAAGCGATTTATCCAGCGACTGCCAGTATTCCACAATCATTTCAAAGAAATATCCATCGAAGAGCTCTCTGATGTCGGCATGGTTCGCCTGCACCAAAAGCATTTCTGACAATCGGGAACAAGCGACTGCGTGGTGGTTATGCAAAGAAAATGGGTTGTGGTTGCTAGTAGTTTTAGCGTTCTACTTGCCCGCTTTAAATGGAAACACGACCAGCCATGAAGCTGAAGAATTGGAGAAGGGTTTTAGCTCTCTAGTCGACGGCTTGAACAATTTTATAATCAGTAATACCGATACAAAGTGTGGCTGATATAGGCACTGAACCCAGTGTCCAGATGCTTCATCGGAGTACACTGGAGGTCAGTTTATAATGTAGAGATAGGGTATAGGCAATCTCAGTGTCCAGATGCTTCATCGGAGTACACTGGAGGTATTTATAATAGTAGAGATAGGATGTAGCCAAACCCAGTGTCCAGATGCTTCATCGGAGTACACTGGAGGTATTTATAATAGTAGAGATAGGGTATAGGCAATCTCAGTGTCCGGATGCTTCATCGGAGTACACTGGAGGTATTTATAATGTAGAGATAGAATGTAGCCAAACCCAGTGTCCAGATGCTTCATCGGAGTACACTGGAGGTATTTATAATGTAGAGATAGAATGTAGCCAAACCCAGTGTCCAGATGCTTCATCGGAGTACACTGGAGGTATTTATAATGTAGAGATAGAATGTAGCCAAACCCAGTGTCCGGATGCTTCATCGGAGTACACTGGAGGTATTTATAATGTAGAGATAGAATGTAGCAAATCTCAGTGTCCAGATGCTTCATCGGAGTACACTGGAGGTATATATAATAGTAGAGATATGATGTAGCCAAACCCAGTGTCCAGATGCTTCATCGGAGTACACTGGAGTTATTTATAATAGTAGAGATAGGGTATAGGCAATCTCAGTGTCCAGATGCTTCATCGGAGTACACTGGAGGTATTTATAATGTAGAGATAGGGTATAGGCAATCTCAGTGTCCAGATGCTTCATCGGAGTACACTGGAGGTATTTATAATGTAGAGATAGGATATAGCCAAACCCAGTGTCCAGATGCTTCATCGGAGTACACTGGAGGTATATATTTACAATAGTAGAGATAGGATGTAGCCAAACCCAGTGTCCAGATGCTTCATCGGAGTACACTGGAGGCCGATTTATAAAGACAAACCCAGTGTGCAGATGATTTAGTTATTAGGGAGTTTACACTGATATGCATAAAGCTAAATGTTTAAATGCAGTATGATACGTGAATTCCTACGGGATATCAGGAAAGCGTTTCAACGTAAATACAATTTCCTCAATGTACGTACAATTAATCAATAATTTTTTTTGATAAATCGGGATTGGCAAATACCCGCCTATGAACATGCCTCTGTTCTTGGTAATTCCGTCGCTTTTCCTGACCAAAAAGTTCGGACATTGTAAGTGAATTTCCGTACAAACCCACTAACTTTTGTACAGTTTATCGACTTGATTTTAATAGTTTTTCACTATTTTAAATAAGGTTGATAAACAAGAGTTAGCTATAAATAAACTTAATGCCATTAATCCACACAGTGGGATTATAGCGTACATGATGACTGATACTCAGAGTTTCTAAAGAGCGATGACTGACGAATTCCTGATCACACCGGTTAACTGCTGAGATAATCTAATTTACATAGAAAATATTTGACGAATGTGGCCAGGAGATCCACATTCAGATTGGATGTCAAGGGTTCCGGCTCCTCATGTATCGACCTTAAGTGTGTTTATTGTTATAATATTTAATTAGCACCTTCTATATTGAACATATATACAGCGATTTGCAAAAATTATGTAAAAGCAATATATATCAATATATCGGTTGCATTGTGGGTAATTTTCATCATAAAATTGCTGAATAAGCCCTCTAAAGTTCAATTGTTTCAATTGTTTTTTCACGTACATACTACAAATTTTACTTGGGTTTAGATTCAGGTTTAATAAGAGCTAAAATCAAAGAGTATTTTTAAATACTTAAAAGTATTTAATTAAGTATTTAATTTCATTCACCATTGACCTCCAGCATTGAATCTGATGATGATCGAATGATCGAAAACGTTTATAAAACTAAATAAAATGTATATCTTACATATGTAATAACTATATAATCCTGGCGTGATGACACAAAATCAAAGAATTATACAAATTACTATATACACCTGTTTTCAAAAACGTTGCTCATTTACAAAATACAAAATAGTAAAATAGTAAAAAGGAATTGATTAGAGAAACAATAAGCCAGAGTTCAGCTTGAGTGCATTTATTTTGTTTCTCTAATTAATTCCTTTTTTGCTATTTTACTATTTTGTATTTTGTAAATGGGCTACGTTTTTGAAAACAGATGTATCGATATATCGATATATTTGGATTTTATAGAATTTTTGAAAATCGCTGTATTTGTATATATATATTTGATACAGTATATTAGAGGGCCACCTGAAAATTATCTATTTAGGTCTTACTTACCCTCTTTGTAAATAAAGTTATTTAAACTTTTATACCAGGTAGTTATATAAGTTACAAGAAAATAAAGTAATCATTATTACCAAATAAGAGCGGGGAAAAAAACAATTAATGGTACAAGAAAAGCTCACTAATCGAGAAAAGGTGTCAGTACCTTGTCATACCGTCTTATCATTTTTTTTGTAAGAGTTAATATAGATGTTCAACCTCTTCCACAAATTTCAGACACCGAAGACGAGGGGAAACCTGATGATACCAAAGAAAGGATGCCTGGCGATGAGCAGCAGCCCAAGGTTGATAATCCTTTTGGTATTAGTACCGGTACTCAGGCGGCGTCACAAGAAGCAAGGAACATCGATACGAGGTTGTACAAGTCATACAACATTGACTCCGAGCCATTACACAATGGGCTCATTAAAGGTAAGACGTTTAAAAAAAAAACGTGAATCAATTTTCTAAAAAAATAAACCAGTGAAGAATTTTGAAACGTAATACATACATCCCAGCTTTGTTGTTTTGTGTAATGTTCATTTCGTGGTACTTTCTTTCTTCCAGAGCCCACTGTAATCCAGCCTCATGTAAACATGTTGCCTCCTACTGCTAAACTTCGTGTACGCCGTAAAAGAAGAAGTTACAGTGATTCTACCCCGAATGGATCTGGACGAAGAAGACACAGTAATCTGGTGAGTGATGTGAGGTGGTAGAGTAGTATGGAGCGTGAGTTATTTGTAAGGACGAGCACTTGGGTACACTAGTGAAGATGAATGGGTGAAAACGGCTGATCATGAAGAGATTGGCATATACTAAGGAGAGGAGAGAAGGGGAGGGGAGTGCTATAGGTGTCAAGGAAAGGACCACAGCTACAACAGTTACATAATGTTGCTGCTACGGATGCTGCATGCCCAACTGTTTAGTCATCAGATCGACCACTTTGTATAAAAAAGTATCAATAACTTTGTATCAATTAAATGTTTATAAAGCTGATTATATATTATTCCTTCAAACGTACAACCTTAATATTTGCATCAAATGTAATTCTTGATAACGGTCGATAGTTAAGTTGTCATGTCGGAACGTTTCCCAACGTTGGTTGATCCTATTGACACTTTGAAGGTTTGCCGGGCTTCATAACTATTCGTTTGTACTAACAACTTAATCCATGTACAGCAAACACCGACGGCCATGTTCCTTACTTGTTCTATATATTAATGTGTTGCAAGTAAAAGCATTTTTTTTGCTTAATATTTAGACGGCATGTGACGATGAACCATTTTGGAAATCGACGTCATTTTCATTGGCTGTCATTGGCTGGAGCTTGATGGTTCTCGTGACCGTACTTTTTATTAACTTGAAATATCAGTAAGTATTTACTCTTAAATACAGAATATGGTACGATCCTTGATGACGTCATGGTGCCAAGTTTGTCTCATTTACATTCAATTTGTCAAGGTACAAACAAACAAACAGACTTCATTGTTAACTACTGAATACATGAGAGCATCTACCTCTATACTTATTGAAAAAACTGACTTTTCAAAACATTCAAATTGAGAAAGAATGTTGGTATGACTGGATTGTAAGAGTTGCCACCCAGACATACATTATTTGTAAATGTTAAGCCTAGATTTCACTGGCGACATAAGCATAAACACATGATTAGGTTTCAGTCAGTTTTCCAGGAAAAAAATGAAAACCTGAAAACTGAGCATCTCTTGATAAAATTGCTACGTGAACCAAAGTTGATAAGCTAATGTAAACAAGACTTTGCTGTTTACAAGAACTCACTGTTGACGTGAAATTAAAGACATGTTTTCTCTCACAACAGAGTGTGTCAGAGGTACCGGGAATTTAAGAAATGGACACGGTCGAAACGCGATGAAGTGGACCTGGAAGCTGGCGAAGAGACGATCTACCAGAAAAAAGTTCGACGCCCAACAGGACGTGGCTTTGTACGCTTTAATAAAGATAACATTGAGATGATTGACGAGTCGTACGAACTGGAGGATATGCCAGAGGCACCTTCACAACTGGAAGACACGAGAACCACCTGGATGTCCAAAAAGGATATGCAACACAGCCGTCAGGTCGCTGAAAGACGTAAGATGATCAGAAAAGTGACGGATGAACCTGACAGTAGTGATCTCATTAGCGGAATTAGCTACGCTAAATCAATCATCCTTACAGGAAACGAACGAGAGAAAGTTGATCGACGACTAGCGGAGAAAAGGGCGGTGATCAAGGGTCATTTCTCGGAGACTCGGAGACCATCTTTAATCGAAGAGCTTGAATTCGCGAAGTCTGTCATCCTGGATGAGAAGGCAGACCATTCTCTCGACAGAAAAAATATCGAAAATCTTAAGGTAGTCATGCTACGCAAGATGTCATGAGTTTAATCTTAAGGTAGCCATGCGACGAGAGATGTCGTGTCTTAAGGTAGTTATGCGACGAGAGATGTTATGAGTTTAATGTTAAGGTAGTCATGCGACGAGCGATGTTATGAGTTTAATCTTAAGGTAGTCATGCGACGAGAGAGATGTTTTGAGTTTAATCTTAAGGTAGTCATGCGACGAGAGATGTTAGGAGTTTAATCATAAGGTAGTCATGCGACGAGAGATGTCGTGAGTTAAATCTTAAGGTAGTTATGCGACGCGAGATGTTATGAGTTTAATCTTAAGGTATTCATGCGACGAGAGATGTTATGAGTTTAATCTTAAGGTAGTCATGCGACGAGAGATGTTATGAGTTTAATCTTAAGGTAGTCATGCGACGAGAGATGTCGTGAGTTTAGTCTTAAGGTAGTTATGCCACGAGAGATGTTATGAGTTTAATCTTAAGGTAGTCATGCGACGAGAGATGTTATGAGTTTAATCTTAAGGTAGTCATGCGACGAGAGATGTCGTGAGTTTAATCTTAAGGTAGTCATGCGACGAGAGATGTTATGAGTTTAATCTTAAGGTAGTCATGCGACGAGAGATGTTATGAGTTTAATCTTAAGGTAGTCATGCGACGAGAGATGTTATGAGTTTAATCTTAAGGTAGTCATGCGACGAGAGATGTCGTGAGTTTAGTCTTAAAGGGGCACTGTCACGACACGCGCATGCGCGAATCTTGGCTTCAATCTTGAAATCGTTGACCAACGCTTTCAAGAGACCCGAGGAAAATTCAAATTCAGTGTGTTAATATATCGAATGATATCATTGTAATCCTTGCACTCTAGAAGATTATACTTATTCAGTACTTAGACTGATTGTTGTTTCGTATTTGGAGGTAGTTATTTTTGGTTTGAAGTCCAATTTTATACGCTTTTTATTTAATTGGCGAGAGCGATGGCGATGGCTTCTCATGGCGGTCGCCGGGAAGTAGTGGTTGACAACGAATGTATTCAGGCGACAGATTTATAAGTTTTGGTTTACTGGAAAGATAGAATACGGTTATACTACAGATTCTGAGTTCGCTATACTTCTCTTTAACAGCTCTGGAGTACCAAAGGAGGTAGGAAAATATTCCGAATGACAACAACAATGTTTGACAACGAGTTCATTGACTTATATTCACTCGAATTATTATGTTCTCAAAAAGAACTCAGTTGTATACATCATAATGTATTCCTTCGAGTTCATATGAACTGAAGCTATTGCAAACAACTGTCATATTGTATGAGTTTTTATTTCTGCGTGAGGTTTAGAAGTAGTGACACAACGACAAAGAGAACTCAGTTGAGATTGACCTTCATACTTTTCACACGGGAATTATATTGTGCAGTTCTTTTTGCACTCTTTTGTACTCTTACAATTTAAGAAAACACGAGTACCTTATACAGTAGTGACATGTACATCTTCGTTAGTCTTTTTTGAAGCAAAGAAGTAATACGGACTTGGTTTTTAGCGATGTGAAATGTGAATAACTTCATCTGAGACCTGAGTTGTCACCTCGGATTGTCTGCTATTTATCGACGTTCCTTCATCAGAAGTCGCCATAATAAGTACTTATTTCATGAAATATTTAGGTCACACGCTGTAAAGGTTGTATATTCTGAATAACTTGGAAGCATTCTGCGAAAACTTGATCGTAAAACACTTTCAAAACACAACATTGAAATTTACTAGCGAGATTCTCTTCGTAAACAGACGAGTTCGTTGACTTCTGCATATCATTAAAATCTCTGAATATCATTAAAATTGACGCATGCGCGCGTCGTGACAGTGCCCCTTTAAGGTAGTTATGCCACGAGAGATGTTATGAGTTTAATCTTAAGGTAGTCATGCGACGAGAGATGTTATGAGTTTAATCTTAAGGTAGTCATGCGACGAGAGATGTTATGAGTTTAATCTTAAAGTGCCTATCACCCCTGTGAGATTGTTTTAAAAATCTATTCAATATAAGCTGAATAGTTGGTGGGTTCAGTATTTTGTGATTTGAACCTTGCGTTTATGAGTTATAGAGGTTTGAAATTTCAATATGCAAATTTGATGACGTCTACTAAGACTTCATTTATTATACAAAAACGCCATTGTGCTGATTATTGACATTTGAAAACTTACAGAATATTTTACAGTCTTTATAAATGATTTTATAACTTTTTCCCCATTTCAAAAAATCCAAGCTCTTCTTGAAAAAGTATATATAAGGTATGGCAAATTCCTGGGTTGACGTCATCAAATTTGCATATTGAGATTTCAAACCTCTATAACTCATAAACGCAAGGTTCAAATCACAAAATACTGAACCCACCAACTATTCAGCTTATATTGAATGGATTTTTAAAACAATCTCACAGGGGTGATAGGCACTTTAAGGTATTCATGCGACGAGAGATGTTATGAGTTTAATCTTAAGGTAGTCATGCGACGCGAGATGTTATGAGTTTAATCTTAAGGTAGTCATGCGACGCGAGATGTTATGAGTTTAATCTTAAGGTAGTCATGCGACGAGAGATGTCGTGAGTTTAATCTTAAGGTAGTCATCATGCCACGATAGATATTACATTGCTGAAAGGCCTATTAAGTCAGGGTTCAAATATATGGTTCTATTATTATTGTTCTATATGATTGTACCTGATTGTGATATAACTTTGTGTTTCAGGTAATTCAGCATAGATCATCAGCTGACAATGGCAGATTCAGCGAGGACCTCATAAGATACGCTGCCCGTGTTCTTGTGAAGAGCGAGTGCGAGAAGCAACATGACCACGTGGTGTCAGAAAAACGAAGAGTGATCAAAGAGACAACAGCTAACGAGAGGCGCGGATCATTGGTAGACGAAGTACGTACATTGCGCATTATAGAGTCGTTTTCGCATGAGTGGGAAGTAGTGACGGTACGGTTCGTACCATGCAGTGACCGTGCCGTGCCATGAACGTGCCGTGCCGAAGCATTCTGATTGGTTGAGCAATGATTTTGATATGTATTCGATTCCATACCGTGACCGTAACTCCGTGCCGTAGGTTTCCCACTCATATGAAAACGGCTCTCCAACAAGAATAGTTATTATTATAAATTATAAAGAGAGTGCGTCAGGTATAGTAGTTGTAGGAAACTTAGATGGCAGTAGAGAATAAGGGAGGAAAGGGGATGAGAGGAAAGGGGATGGCAGTAGAGAAAAAGGGAGGAAAGGGGATGAGAGGAAGAAATCACAAATAAATAAGTCTAAATTAAATTCAAACAAGGCGAATTGAAATAAGATCAACAGATAATAGAGGGCCAGGGGGATCAGAAAAACACATGTAGGTGAATTGGAGAAGGAACAAATAATGTGAATGAAGACACAAGGAAAAAAGAGGAAACACAGGAACAACTGAGACAAAAATAGAAAACATTTTTTTTGAAACATGCTTGTGCATTTATTTTACAAAAATAACAACAACAACAGCACCAGCAGCAGCAATAGCGGGTAATATAATTGCAAGTAATAAGAGCTAATAAGAAACAGAAATTGGGACTTAAACCCAGATTGCGAATAGTCGACCTTTTGATTGAAAGTCGTTCTCAGTGCATTCCGTAATAACATTTATTACATACATACTGAGATTTACTCACTATAAATCCATGTAGTAAATTTTCGTTCGTTCACTGTTACTAGTCAATCAGAGGCCGCGAACGACGTTTCTTCACTGTTGATGGGTTTCCCGCCGTCTGCAGTGTCGCGCGTGTCTCAGTGGCGGCTGCTTGCTTCATTCAACAAGATTTGTTGTTTGAGTAGCTAGTTGTTTATATTAGTTATTTTCTGCAAATGTGATCTTAAATTTGGAAAAATATTATTATTATTATTACTATCATTATTATTACTATTATTATTATTATTATTATTATTACTATCATTATTATTACTATTATTGTTATTATTATTATTATTATTATTATTATTATTATTATTATTATTATTACTATCATTATTATTACTATTATTATTATTATTATTATTATTGTTATTATTATTATTATTATTATTATTATTATTATTATTATTATTATTATTATTATTATTATTATTCGATCTATTTCAGCTGCTATTTGCAAAGTCTGTGATCTTCCCCTCGGACGAAGTCAAGGAACTCGACGTACATGCCCTGGACCGACGTCAGCTCATCAAAACTCGCCACGAGTCTGCAGGTCGCAGAATGTCTTTACAGGATGACCTTTTGATCGCTCAGTCGATCATCGTTCCTGAACGACAGCTGATCGGCCAAGGTAAGTCATTATTTTAAAACATCATGTAGTGGAGAAATCCAAAGGATGGGTTTCCTGTGGTACAATTATTTCCCTCACTCACGCTCCTTTCCACATTCCAATATTTTCACACAACACACATCTCACTAGTTCGTTTTTTTACGAGGGAAGAAACCGAAGAAAAACCCTCGAAGCAAGAGAGAAAACATACTGACAAACTTTACTCACATGTGAATTTGAAACCGACGACCTTGCTTGTCAGTATTCTGCTGTGTTTGTTGGTATATGCTTGCTTGCCAGTATTCTGCTGTGTGTGTTGGTATATGCTTGCTTGCCAGCAGTTCTGCTGTGTTTTTTGGTATATGCTTGCTTGCCAGTATTCTGCTGTGTTTGTTGGTATATGCTTGCTTGCCAGTATTCTGCAGTGTTTGTTGGTATATGCTTGCTTGCCAGTATTCTGCTGTGTTTGTTGGTATATGCTTGCTTGCCAGTATTCTGCTGTGTTTGTTGGTATATGCTTGCTTGCCAGTATTCTGCTGTGTTTGTTGGTATATGCTTGCTTGCCAGTATTCTGCTGTGTTTGTTGGTATATGCTTTCTTGGCAGTATTCTGCCGTGTTTGTTGGTATATGCTTGCTTGCCAGTATTCTGCTGTGTTTGTTGGTATATGCTTGCTTGCCAGTATTCTGCTGTGTTTGTTTGGTATATGCTTGCTTGCCAGTATTCTGCCGTGTTTGTTGGTATATGCTTGCTTGCCAGTATTCTGCTGTGTTTGTTGGTATATGCTTGCTTGCCAGTATTCTGCCGTGTTTGTTGGTATATGCTTGCTTGCCAGTATTCTGCAGTGTTTGTTGGTATATGCTTGCTTGCCAGTATTCTGCTGTGTTTGTTGGTATATGCTTGCTTGCCAGTATTCTGCTGTGTTTGTTGGTATATGCTTGCTTGCCAGTATTCTGCCGTGTTTGTTGGTATATGCTTGCTTGCCAGTATTCTGCAGTGTTTGTTGGTATATGCTTGCTTGCCAGTATTCTGCTGTGTTTGTTGGTATATGCTTGCTTGCCAGTATTCTGCTGTGTTTGTTGGTATATGCTTGCTTGCCAGTATTCTGCTGTGTTTGTTGGTATATGCTTGCTTGCCAGTATTCTGCCGTGTTTGTTGGTATATGCTTGCTTGCCAGTATTCTGCCGTGTTTGTTGGTATATGTTATAGCATAAGTCAATTGGGCGAACGCTTTTTCGAATTGTTTGGCGTATTTTTTGTATTTGTTTATTTGTATATTTTCTTTTTTTCCAGATGATCGAGTTGACGTAAGGTGTGAGGCACTGATCGATCACGAGTCTGCGCGTGGCTCTTCTCACTTCGTATTTTGAATAATAGTAAGTTTGTAGTATCACGAGAGTATATGGCTTGTTATGCCCTCAGGTGTAAAACGCATTCGTCGGTTCCTCTTTCCTTTTTTTTTCTCTTCCATTGTTTTCGTCTTCCTTCCTTCCTTCCTTTCTTTCTTTCTTTCTTTCTTTCTTTCTTTCTTTCTTTCTTTCTTTCTTTCTTTCTTTCTTTCTTTCTTTCTTTCTTTCTTTCTTTCTTTCTTTTTCATTGTTTTCCTGGCTTCTTTTATATCCTTCACTTTTCTTTTAGTTTAAGTTCATTTATTCTTCTAATTTCAATTTTATCGCAACTTTAATGTACGTTAAATTTCACATTTGATATTCTAATGATGTTCTCAATTTTTATTTTAGGATATAATTTGCTGCACAGAAATCTGACTTCCTACAAACTTCTTCACAACGAATCTCTCTTTTTTCAAGAAACGCAGCAAAACATCCATGAAATATGAAACAAAAGCTTCTCTTATCTGTATTCATCACTGGAACTTAAAGATAATGAACTCTACTTGTTTGATACTCGAAACTGCATCCAATGTAAAAGTCGGGGCAATGTCAGTGTCTAACAAGAATTCAGTGTAAATCCTGGTTCACAATCACAAACGTGTCACAAAAGTGTGCGAACCGGCCGGGATTTACACCACACTTTTGTGATTGTGAACCAGGATTTACATGAATTCTTGTTAGACACTGAAATTGTCGCGACTTTTACGTTGGATACAGTTTCAAACATCAGTTGTTAAACCATCAATGCATGGAGGGATGTTTCCTGGCTGCTTGTGCCTCATTAGATCAATTGTTTGTCTATTTCGCGAAGGGCCCTCATGACATAGTAAACTAAAGGCCTTGTGATGCCGTAGTCTTTCAGTTATCAACGAAGATTGTGAAATATCTCTTGCACTTTTAAAGAAACAATCGTGTGTTGATTTTTGACAACGATATTTAACAATAATTAAACATATCAAACTTATGTCCTGCATCATTGAACATTTGCTCCTGTTGGGATCCAGTATCACGCGGACAACGTTTTTTGTTAATGCTTTGTTTACTAAAGCACGTGAGGCCCGATTGATCCAGCAATTTGTTCACTATGACCGCTAAATAAAGCAGATTCGTACGTGACTGGTTTATCATTTCTGAATTCATATTTTTCCTTTGACAATGTGTAAATCAGGTAGCTAAAATATAAGAGAGGATGGAAAAGCTGCATATGTTTCCTCAAAGGGAAAATATATCACAAATTCGAACTAACTTATTGATCTCGTGCGTGTAAATATTGGAAATTGCCTTCAAAAAACGTCCTTTCCGAGCCATAATTTATTTGCGAATTCGCCGGCCTATGTAGCTTCTACATACAGACCGCGATACAGAGCACCAATATGATGTTCACAATTACCAAACAAAGAGTTTTAGATTTCATTTTGCCACCGCTTAATTAAGTTTAATATACATGTATTTTATATCAAAATGCGCGTACAATTACAGAGCATTAGAATCTGGCGGTAGGTTTTTGATTGACACAATTCCCAAGGGTTTCTGAGGGTTTCAGTGCGTAGCGTATGTCACGCTCTCCTATCATCAGAAATTTCAGTTCTATCGACTTTGAAGAAACGAAAAATGCCACCTTCAAATCTATTTATTTTTGCTTGAATTGCCAGCTTATTCATTCCTTACATATTCGTCTTTTATATTCCGTTGGTAGGTTTTTGATTGACACAATTCCCAAGGATTTCTGAGGGTTTTAGTGCGTAGCGTATGTTACGCTCTCCTATATCTCTTCAGAAATTTCAGTTCTATCGACTTTGAAGAAACGGAAAATGCCACCTTCAAATCTAGTTATTTTTGCTTGAATTGCCAGCTTATTCATTCCTTACATATTCATCTTTTATATTCCGTTGGTAGGTTTTTGATTTGTATTTTAACAATGCAGTAAAAAGCAAAAATGTATCAAAATTATGCTGTTTTTCGCCTAAACAAGACTCGCCTCATCTGCATATGTGAAACAATGACCTTTTGTATAACATAAGTTTGATATGTACTCATTATTTGCTGAATTCGGAGTGATTATTGGATACAGCCAGGGGGGAGGGGGTGTCTCTATTGTTTTCAGCTGCACGATCCAGTACAATGTTGTTGTAGTTCGTGACGTCACATAGCAACTGCGGGATAGCTTCGGGTCGCTTGCACTTGTAAAATTCTGTTAGTCACTAGACACGAAAGAAAAAAGTCAAAGAGAAATATTAAATGCCCAGTTCAAATCCTTTGTATTTCAAATAACAGCTTTGTTGCGTTTTCGTTGGGCAATTTTTATTGCGGTGTTGCGGTGAAAAAAAATAAACATTGCGGTGTTGCGGTGATCGTAAATCCTGCAGGATGCGGTGTTTGTGTTTCTAAACCTACCGTGTCCGGTGAAGCGATATATTACTTGTGAAGTTGCGGTGTCAAACCCTTCTTTTCGTTTTGGTCAGTTTTCGGGGTTTTTTTCGTGAATATGCGGTGTTTTCGAAATTTTTTTGCGGTGTTGCGCTGTTCAGAACCCCCCAATTGTACTCGAATCGAAGTCGAAGTCGCAGTAGACACGTGTTTTAACTCGCGAGAGTTTAATCGTAAAACTCTTTACAATCTTGTATATACGGTAAAACCTACAATAAATGAAATTATAACTTACACATGCACTGTTCAGCTAATAAAAGTCACAAACAACAATACATACATCTAGTCTCTTCCATTTAAACTCGAACGTATTTACTTGCTACCGTGGACGCCGCCATGTTGACTTTTTCTCCTCGCAAAGGCTCTTGGTAACACAGGGATCCCGGCGATCGCACGAAAATATTAATTAGAACTACAATTCCGGTACACCAATGTCCCCCTCTAATAAGAATATTTTCAAGATGTTATCCCTACACTCGCCGTCTGAAAGTCTGGAACCATTCTGAAAATCATCCAACTGAGACGTGACGTCACATCATGCAACAACACTGTATCGCCGTTTGCCTAGAGACGCCCCCTCCCTCCTGGATACAGCTATTTCAAAACAGGTTTAATAAGGTTGTCTCGTGTTTCGTGCGTATTGCGTATTGCACTTTGCGTAGTGTATTCGATGATTGAATATATAAGCATAAGGCACTATATAAGCAATTATTATTATTATTATTATTATTATTATTATTATTATTATTGAAATGCGTCAGGTGTATAAAACAGTCATGCCGCCACCATATATAGTGATATCGATTGGTTTCGATGGAAAGTTATTTGGTTTGTCGACATTTTAAGCTCAGTGAGTAGAAAAATGATTCTCAGTATAATCATATGCAATGTGCAATGCGCAATACGCACGAAGCACAGACAATGTTTTTTGAAATAGCTGTATACGGCTCGTATTTTTTTACGCTTCTCTCGTATTCTCCCAACAGCACGCGTGTGTAGATCAGGCTATATAACACGGAAAGCCGTTTTATATTTCTTAAATATAACAAGGAAAACCGTTTTAACTCGTTTTATATTTCTTCAGTAATAAATTTCTTCAGAAACATGTTAATTCTAAATCAATTGATTAATAATCTGAATATACCTTATTATTGAAGTTATTTATATATATGAATTTGTTAAGTTTAGTTGATGGCTTGCTAAATGGATTGCTCAATCTTATTTCTGAAATATTTCCATCTGGTGAGCAGTCAGTTAAGAGCGGAGAGGAAAAGATCAGAAAAGAGGGAAAAATGTCTAGCGCTAAAAATATAGAGGGAGGACCGAAAACTAAAAACAGGGAGTAGGGAGAAAATGGCCTTAAAAATATAGAGGAAGGAGGGAGAAACCAAACAAAAAACAGGGAGGGTGGATATTAAGATGTCTGTTCCTCTCCGCTCTGTTACTAATATGTTGCTGAGATATGACGAATCATTAGAAACTAATTTAACGTAATTAGTTTAACCATGCTACACCCAGTGTGGTATCGAACATCAAGCAACCGCTCGGCAAAACAAAATTGCTTCACATTGTTCGCTGACTTTCTAATTGAAATTGTTGTCAAAGAAAAACGTTAGTGGAAGCTATGTTCACTACTTCCGCAACTTAGATGAGTTATTTGAGAAACAAAACTGGAATAAACGATGAATGTCCGTAACTCTAGATCCAGGCAAAGCTTTGCTGAGTACTTCAGTAACAAACATTAATTGGTTAGGGTTGGTTAGATTTTTTTACAAGGGTTGTGATGGGTGGATATTATTATTATTATTATTATTGTTATTATTATTATTATTATTATTATTATTATTATTATTATTATTATTATTATTATTATTATTATTATTATTATTATTATTATTATTATTATTATTATTATTCCCTAGTAGGGGACTTCGTGTTCTTTTGTAACCTGCCATTGGGCAAAATTGTAAATAAATAAAAACTAAATAAAAAACTAAATAAAAAACATAAATTAACAAGAGAAATACACAATTGTATGTTTTGGGTTTCTTGGGAGTTGTTCTGCAATGTTTTTGACATAGTCACCGACGTTTCGGCGGAAACGTCCACTCCCAAGAAACCCAAAACATACAATCATATAACAATCTGCAAAGAGAAAGTTTCCGAAATACGATTAAGAAATACACAATTTGAAAGATTCTCAACTCTACCATTTATAATTGTTAACAAGTCGAAATATAGCACCTTTTTATTTCTTCCTTTTGTGGTTGTCATTAATAAAATATATATTATATTTTTTAATTGATATTTTATTATATATTTGAATTTATCATTACACACCGACGCAGCCCATACTAGTGTACTGTTTAAATCCCAATGTAAAATTTGTTCAGTTGTTATATTTTATCGAGCTCAAATTGACCAGTAGCTTTAAATACTTCCCAATTTCACTTTTATTCCAACGAAGGACTAACTCCCAAAATGTAAATAAATTTACTGCTGTTTAATTAACGAATGGTCAACGCTTAGCGTGCGTCCATCGAGTTATGGAGCACGCGGGAATTTGGGAGAGCACGAGAGAAGCGAATTCCACTTAACCAATTTATTCTAAGTTAAGCCGGAATTTTTTTGAAATTGAATTATTCTGTCGAGTTGTCGGACTTTATAGTTGCAGTATAATGACAGCAACGATAAAAATGAAATTCTCATTTTTTTTTTCTACGAAAACACGCAGTAATATAACATCGCAGAGTTACCACAGAAGTAGTGAGGAAGCATAAAAATCTCCAGTTAAACAAATACAGAAAATTGAATTCCTAGCAGCTTTTATCTCTTTATTTGCGATATGAATTGTAGGACTTTATTCTCGCAGAAAAATGCGAGTAAAGATTAAATACTTTTTTGTGACGAAAACATGCAGTAAACTAACACTGAATAGTTACCACAGAAGTTGCGAGGAAGCATAAACATATCCACTTAGCAAATACAGAAAATTGAATTCCTAACAGCTTTTATCTCTTTATTTGTTATATGACTTTATTTGAAATTATTTGAGATACTGAGAGCAAACAGAATTAAGAAACCCAAGGTCTCAGGAATGTCAAATTTCGGAGAGGTTTATCATTGAAATTTCTTAAATTTCATTTGCTGTAATTCTAATTCTGGACACTGCCAAACAAGAGGAAAAGGACAAGAAGGAATACAGAAAATTGACGAGTTTCTAGGGCATACCTTCCTCATGTGCCGAAAAGATCTAAAGAACAACAAACTTAAGATAATACAAAGCTTGAGCAATAACTAGACGATTAATGAAATGTTTTAAAACATGAGATAAAGCCGACAAAAAAGTTGAGTTTGAAGAACAGTTTAGGATGAAATTTGAGTGTTTTTCTTGAAGATTATTTCTTGGGGGAATTTTAGTGCATCGGAGCTTTAATAAGTGATCCATTCCAAACATCATCATTGCTTCGTGCTTGGATTTAACTATTACATAAGAAGTTATTAAAATGCAAGAGAAGCAAATTAAAATCTGAATAACACCGTCGTTTATAAACTTTTCCAAAGCCAAAATACGGTTTCAAACTTTCTCAATCTGTTCAGAACTATAATGGTTTTGAACACATGTGTAAATACTATTTATACTTATGATGATTGTTCAATTGACGATCTTTACTGACTGATACCCTGCTATGTATTATTGGAACTATTAGTCTTAACAATATGTTGTTGAAATATCACAAATTATTTGAGGAAATATTTTGGAAATAAATTTGACATTTTATTAATTTGTTAACATTGTATAATTGGTTTTATCATCACTACTCACAGCATGATATGGAACATGATAGAAATGCTTCAAGCTGAAATAAATGAAAGTGCCCCAAACAAAAATTGATTGAAAATAAATGAGTTAAAATTAATTACATCTCAATGGAAATCATCGAAAAACTATTATAGTAATTTCACTTTGAATGCTTAATTCTATTGAGAAATAATCTGAATGCTCAATTTCTCAAAGGCAATTGTGTTTTCATAGTTTCTGCCGACGCAGACCATTGTTATGTGTATTTCCATGAGGTAGCAACGTGGATATAATTAAATGAAAACCTACCACGATTATCTTAAGCTTAGGATTAAGTTGCTGTTAAGCAATAGTTTTGGAAATTCCATACAAATTTCGTGAAATCCGACCATAGCAAAATAACAAAAGTAGAGTAAAAAATCCATTTTGTAAATATGACAGTTTGGAATGTGTTGTTGCGTGCATAGTTTGAAAGCCACTTTGCAGCCATGAGTAACTAGCTGTAAAACTTCATCAATGAGTGTTTGGCTGCTGAATTACTTAATGACTATTCTTTCTTTAAAAACAGGATAAAAGAATTCAGGTTTTTCAAAGTGATATTTTACTAAACCTCGTTCCACCGCAGAAGAAAATCAATGAATTAAAACAGTTTTAGTTTGACGATTGTCTTTGTAAACAAAGAGAATCAAAGATGGTATACCGCTGTAATAATTGGCCCAGAAGGGAAAACAATTATCTAGTGTGTTGTTTAATAAAACTGCCAATACCCCACTGACTTAATTGTCATTTTAAGTTATAATAGTTCGGTAAATGTAGGTGCTCACTACGTTCTAGGCGCACAGTCGTGTACAGGCTAGCAAAGGAACAAGGTAAGCAAGCTCTACTCTTCATGTACATTGGGTTTTCCGCTACGTACGACCATAGTTTTATTTGTTATAGATTACATACTCAATGTTTAGCTTTCACAAAGTTTTGCTACATGCTTTGGATTCGTATCGGCTCTTTCAGTTTATTTATTTATTTACCAGTTATACACTCATTATTGCCGTGTTCCGTGTTTCGTGTTCGTGTTTCGATACCAAACAATCTGTACAAATTGAGGCCATATCTCTTTGAACACCACTCAAAAAATAAAGGCCTTTCATTTATTATTTTGAGAAAAAGAATTGAAGACGCAAGAATATTGGAAATTATTTGTTTCTTAGCACTTAATAATTTCAGTTCAAAGGGCCGTGTGATATTTTAAAATAAATTCAACCAAAACCCTTTTTTATTGTGCAAAATTCACGCAATTCGGAAGCATACAACAACCTTTATCAACGAGAAAAGTGCAAGAGGTTTATGTTGTGTATTAAATAAGAATCCAAAATATTGTATTCTGCGCATATATATTGAACCAATTATGTCGATTTTTTCCCATAATTTTTCAATATGACATAGAGCAACATATTCGAAAACACTTCACCAAGTTTCAGCGTGTTCTTTACATGCGGTATGGAGAACTTTGGTAGCAAACTTGGTTCTAGTTCCTTCTTGACTTGTTTCTAGTTCCTCCTCAACTTGTTTCTAGTTCATTGACGCGTTTCTTGTTCCTCCTTGACTTTCCGAATTTTAGTGTTAACATCCTTGCGATACTCATGGTTTTAAGGATAATAAAGATAGATGTAGATGACTTGTTTCTAGTTCCTCCTTCACTCGTTTCTAGTTCCTCCTTAACTTGTTTCTAGTTCCTCCTTCACTCGTTTCTAGTTCCTCCTGACTTGTTTCTAGTTCCTCCTTCACTCGTTTCTAGTTCCTCCTTAACTTGTTTCTAGTTCCTCCTTCACTCGTTTCTAGTTCCTCCTTAACTTGTTTCTAGTTCCTCCTTCACTCGTTTCTAGTTCCACGATGACTGGTTTCTAGTTCCACCATGACTTGTTTCTTGTTCCTCCTTGTCTTGTTTCTACTTCCTCCTTGTCTTGTTTCTACTTCCTCCTTGTCTTGTTTCTAGTTCCTCCTTGTCTTGTTTCTAGTTCCTCCTTGATTTGTTTCTAGTTCCTCCTTGACTTGCTTCTTGCTCATCCTTGACTTGTTTCTTGTTCCTCCTTGTCATGTTTCTTGTTCCTCCTGAACTTGTTTCTTGTTCCTCCTTGTCTTGTTTCTAGTTCCTCCTTGACTTGTTTCTTGTTGCTCCTTGTCATGTTTCTTGTTCCTCCTGAACTTGTTTCTTGTTCCTCCTTGACTTGTTTCTTTTTCCTCCTTGTCGTTTCTTGTTCCTCCTGAACTTGTTTCCTGCTTCTCCTTGACTTGTTTCTTGTTCCTCCTTGTCATGTTTCTTGTTCCTCCTGAACTTGTTTCTTGTTCCTCTTTGACTTGTTTCTTGTTCCTCCTTGTCATGTTTCTTGTTCCTCCTGAACTTGTTTCTTGCTCCTCCTTGACTTGTTTCTTGTTCCTCCTTGTCATGTTTCTTGTTCCTCCTGAACTTGTTTCTTGTTCCTCCTTGACTTGTTTCTAGTTCCTCCTTGACTTGTTTCTTGTTCCTCCTTGTCGTGTTTCTTGTTCCTCCTGAACTTGTTTCTAGTTCCTCGTTGACTTGTTTCTAGTTCCTCCTGAACTTGTTTCTTGTTCCTCCTTGACTTGTTTCTTGTTGCTCTTTGACTTGTTTCTCTTTCTTCCTTGACTTGTTTCTAGTTCCTCCTTGACTTGTTTCTAGTTCCTCCTTGACTCGTTTCTAGTTTCTCCTTGACTTGTTTCTAGTTCCTCCTTAACTTGTTTCTAGGTCGTTGACTTGTTTCTAGTTCCTCCTTAACTTGTTCCTAGTTCATTCACTCGTTTCTTGTTCCTCATTGACTCGTTTCTAGTTCCTCCTTGACTTGTTTCTAGTTCCTCCTTAACTTGTTTCTAGTTCGTTGACTTGTTTCTAGTTCCTACTTGACTTGTTTCTAGATCATTCACTCGTTTCTTGTTCCTCATTGACTCGTTTCTAGTTCCTCCTTGACTTGTTTCTAGTTCCTCCTTAACTTGTTTCTAGTTCGTTGACTTGTTTCTAGTTCCTACTTGACTTGTTTCTAGATCATTCACTCGTTTCTTGTTCCTCATTGACTCGTTTCTAGTTTCTCCTTGACTTACATTGTACTTCTAGTTCCTCCTTGACTCTTTTCGTATTCTGATCCATAACCTGATCCCTCCTTTCTTCTTTCGTCAGCCTTTTGAAATACATCAATATGTGGATTGTTTTGGTTGGACTGATGGCCATTTGTGGCTGCCAAGCCGCTGGTAAGTTGATATAAATTGACATAGATAAATATTGTAAGATTATCATTATATATAATTATTCTGAAAAGCCCTATGGAGAAAATTATTACATTTTTTTTTAAATGATGGACATGCGGAATATTAAGTTCTTAATTATCAGTAAATCAGCAATCAATTGTTTCTCTATCGAGGAAAGTAATAACGCAACGAGAACATTTGTTTATAATTCAACAATTCAAAAGGGTGTGTGCCTCTGTTTATTTCAAATACATTTACGACTGTCCACCATTTCTTTCACATTACACAATGCTGCCTCATCCAATATTGTTACTCAGTTGTATGATATTCCATACTCTGTCTTCACTTGTTGTTAGTCACTATTGAGAACATGACGGACAGGAGTTACTTGGAATGAAAATTAATTGCGCATTCTTATAAAGTTTCGTAAATATATTAAAATAATTGACTTGGGACTCAACATCGTGTTTGTTTTGTAGAATGGGAACCTCTTGGATGCTACGCGGATACCAAAGATCGAGCCATGCCCCACTACTTCAAGAGCGTGTCTACCAGTGACTACAAACATTTATTCGAAGTGTGCCGCAAGGAAGCAGAGAAACAAGGCTATGATTACTTTGGTGTCCAGTACTGGAGTGAATGCTGGGGCTCCAATGATGCTTATGCAACGTATGATAAACATGGCTGTAAGGACAATTGCAAAGTTAGTGGCAAATATGGTATTGGTACTCACTGGTCCAATTATATGTACCATCTGAAGAGTGGTAAGCACAGACATTATCTAATTACAATTACTACTACTACAAATAAGTAATTTTAACTTAACAATCTCATTTAATACCATCCAGAATGGACTGCCTGCCATTACAAAGAATGCGGCCCGGGTGAAAAGTTGCAGCTGATACTGGCAAAAGACACTCGTCCTAATTGTCCTTCATACAACTTGAAGCTGAAGACCACGTCCACCAAGGACTCATGTCCAGCCAAGAAGCCTTGTCCAGGTGTGTGTTGCTGCTTAAATATTGCATCCATGCTCTCTATCAATGAAATGCCTTGTATTACGGCACAAAACAGTGAGCACCTGTAAAATATTCGCATGCTTCTGCGAAAGAAAATATTGTTTTTGGTCGTGAAAACCTTTCAAACCACCGGTTTTGATTTTTTTGACAATGAAATCAAATTGAATATTATCTATCATCTCCAAAAAACAGAATCTAAAAATATTTTTTTCCTAAAAAGTTAGAATCAAAAACCGAATTTTGGATTACATTTGATGCAAAGAGATGTTGACAAGCAAGCTGTCAACAGCACTCACGCAACAGACTTTCCACAAAGATTCAGATGCGAAGAAAGTATCCAAAAATCGTAACTGCTCACTCAAAATATCCTTGAATAACGATGCCAAACCACTCACGGTCAAAGTGCTCGTATTTCCCGCCAGCAGTAACTTTGTTTTCCTGCCTCGTTGTGTTACGACGGTAAGGCGATCTTCTTTTGACTGCCTTCTATTGGATCACATATTTGTGGTGGATTATCCACGCTTGTGTAAACAAAGGCGCCACTTGACTTGAAAAACATTTTGAGCTTTTTCTCAAAGAGCAAATTGACGAAACTACGGGTGTTATTTTGTGCTCCTAAACAAACGGGTTTTATTCGATTCAGCTGAGATTTGTAGGACTTCATCTCTGATTATCATTCTTCAAAGCTGCGTCTCCGATTTTTGATATTTTAATGATTTCAAGAGTTATTAACTGATTAGTAAAGAACAATGTATTTATAGCGTACCGAAAGTTTCGCGGCAGATAAAAAAGCAACGGGGAAACGTATCGATAAACGGAGACACCATTTTGATAATTGATATCTCTAGAGTGCACAAAGATAATGATCTTGAATTTCCGATAAAATGCGGCTGTCTGAGACCTCGCCGTATAACGCTATATGAAAATTCGTTGATCTTGACTTATATCTAAAACGCGTATGTACTTTTTGTTAATAGACCATTAGTTGGAATCTCCATGTATTTAGCTTTCAGAAAATGTATACTTCATTGAGGTTTAAATGGACGGATTCTGTATTAAAGCGACTTGAATGCATACTGGTCGGTAGGGGTACCCTGATACCTTAAATATAGCTGTGTTACAGCTATGAGCGTTGCACTGAAAAGCATTGTTGTATGCATGTATTCTTGATATGGCATGTCATTTCCTGCAATCTGATTATTCGGTCAATGGCCTGTATTTTCCCATCTCTCAATTTATACGAAAATAAATGCAAACAACGAGAATGAAGTATGCTAGAAGTAAGAAACACAAATATGTGCCAACCAGTCGTTTTTTCATGCAAATGTTTTGAAAAACGACAGCATCCAACAATCAATCGATACGTTCAGCAAACAAGAGACAGTTCAAGGATGGAATGTAAACATCGCTAAGGTAGAAATTACCCGGTCATACTTTGTAGTCATTGGTGATATAATAAAGAACTATGCACGCTTACATTCAGCAATTGCTTGAATCGTTCGCAGTAAGTCATGACTCGGCCCATTTTATAAAGTTCACATATTTTTGAAATATCCTAAAACACTCGTGGTGGCACATATCAAACTTATGTTATACAAAAGGTCATTGTTTCACATATGCAGATGAGGCGAGTCTTGTTTAGGCGAAAAACAGCATGATTTTGATACGTTTTTGCTTTTTACTGCATTGTTAAAATAAAAACCAAAAACCTACCAACGGAATATAAAAGACGAATATGTAAGGAATGAATAAGCTGGCAATTCAAGCACAAATAAAGAGGTTTGAAGGTGGCATTTTCCGTTTCTTCAAAATAGATCGAACTGAAATCTCTGAAGAGATATGGGAGAGCGTTAGATACGCTACACACAAAAACCCTTTGAATTCTTTGGGAATTGTGTCAATCAAAAACCTACCGCCAGATTCAAATGCTCTGTAATGATACGCGCGTTTTGATATAAAATACATGTATATTGGATATAATTAAGAGGTGGCAAAATGAAATCTAAAACTCTTTGTTTGGTAATCGAGAACATCATATTGGTACTCTTTATCCCGGTCTGTATGTAGAAGCTACATAGACAAATAAATTATAGCTCGGAAAGGACGTTTTTGAAGGCAATTTCTAATATTTACACACAAGATCAATAGGTCTGAAGTTCGAATTTGTGATATATTTTCCCCTGTTGAGGAAACATATGCAGCTCTATAGCTTCCTCTTTTATACTTCTAATTTGCACATCAGTTGTCAAAGGCGGAAAAAGATCAATTGAGAAATGCTTTATTTAGCGGCCAAAGAACAAATTGCTCGATTAATCGGGACTCAAACGTGCTTTTAATAGTAAACAAAGCACATTTGTAATTCAATAATTTCATCTTGAACAAGCGCATTCAAAAACGTTGTCCGCGTGATACTGTGTCCCAACAGGAGCAAATGTTCAATGATGTAGGACATAAGTTTGATATGAACTACGAGCCACCAAATAGATTCAAGAGAATCAAATATGTTTCAAAGAATGGTATAGAAGATATTTTGAACGTGTTTTTGAAGCAGCTGAACTGCGAACTCCAGGACATTTCTTTGTGAAGCAAGTCCACCGAATCCTATTTTTTCGTCGAATTCAGCACTTTCAATCTCACATCCATCGATTTCATCTTTTCCTGGGAATACTTCCGTTATTGTTCAAAGCAACAAACGAAGAAGAAGTACAAATGCCGACACTCAGCAGGGTTCGCTTAGGTTGGTTGTAGTTTTCGCCTGACTCGCCAGGCGATTCATTTTACAGCTCCATTTCAAAGAAACCAACCATCCCTTACGGTGTTATATAGGTACATTTTCAGGTAGAATAACTTTGAGACGTAGTTTGTACTAATCGTTATAATTTGATACGTTGAATGCCAAAATCGATATGTTTAATTTTCTTATCAGAATTTGATTCAAAATATTTCTTATTTACATAAATGGCGGGAAGCCAAAAATGACTAAACAAATACAGAAATAATTCCATATTATAAACTATTTATGAACCTCGTTTGCTCACAAACCCTCGGTCTGATATTTATTTATGCAGATCAGACCTCGCACTCGGTTAATAAACAGTTAATATTTATATACGTATGTATATAATATAAATATAATTATTTATTAGTTGACGGTGGATGGAGTGCATATTCTGCATGGCCAAAATGCGACAAGGCCTGTGGTGGTGGATCACAGAGTAGAGCTCGTACTTGTACCAAACCGAAACCTGCCCATGGTGGAAAGAACTGCGCTGGCGAGGCAAAGGAAACACGAAAATGCAACACAAAACCATGCCCAGGTCTATAATCCATTTTGTTTAGTTTTCTTCCTGTTGTTGTCCATGTAATCATTATTTGTTCCCCACATATTAATGGATCAAAAACCAACACTTCGCATTTTCAGTTGATGGTGGATGGAGTGAATACCCTGCCTGGTCAGCCTGCAGCAAAAAGTGTGGCGAGGGAACCCAGAAAAGACGTCGTACTTGCACCAAACCAAAACCTGCCAATGGTGGAAAGAACTGCGTTGGGAAATCTGAGGAAACACGAAAATGCACACTTAAAGCATGTTCAGGTTTGTGTTATGTTGCCGATATTGTTGATGTCTTGCTTATAGCTGCCCGACCTTAATGAAATAAGTGTAATACCTTTATACTATCTTATTTTGAGTTGTACATTATTTCAACAGTTGATGGTGGATGGAGTAAATACCCTGCCTGGTCAGCCTGCAGCAAAAAGTGTGGTGGTGGAACACAGAAAAGAACTCGTTCTTGCACCAAACCGAAACCGGCGCGTGGTGGAAAGAAGTGCGTTGGAGCAGCTGTGCAAACACGAAAATGTAACACTAAATTATGTCCAGGTATGAGTTACATTGTCTTCTTTCCACTCAAACGCATCGATTTTGATAAATTAAGTATAAAAGCGTTACAAAAACAATCATAATTTCAAGTTGTACAATGTTTGATACTTTTAGTGGATTAAAACTCAACATTTCACGTTTTTCTAGTTAATGGTGGATGGAGTAAATACTCTGCCTGGTCAACCTGCAGCAAAAAGTGTGGTGGTGGAACACAGAAAAGAACTCGTTCTTGCACCAAACCGAAACCGGCGCGTGGTGGAAAGAAGTGCGCTGGATCAGCTGCGGATACACGAAAATGCAACACTAAGCCATGTCCAGGTATGTGTTATGCTGCTAATGCTGCTGCTTTCTTCCACTCAAAGGCATAGATTTTGATCAATTAAGTATCAAAGCTTTACAATACATAATTTCGAGTTACACAATATGTTCACATATTTAATTGGTTAATACTCAACACTTCACGTCTTTCTAGTTAATGGTGGATGGAGTGCATACTCTGCCTGGTCAGCTTGCAGCAAAAAGTGTGGTGGTGGAAGTCAGAAAAGAACTCGTACTTGTACCAAACCGAAACCTGCCCATGGTGGAAAGAACTGCGCTGGGTCAGCTGCGGAAACACGAAAATGCAACACTAAAATATGTCCAGGTATGTTGTTGTCTTTCCACTCCATAATAATAATAATAATAATAATAATAATAATAATAATAATAATAATAATAATAATAATAATAATAATAATAATAATAATAATAATAATAATAACAGTAATAATAATAATAATAATAATAATAATAATAATAATAATAATAATAATAATAATAATAATAATAATAATAATAATAATAATAATAATAATAATAATAATAATAAGCTTTATATATTCAGGATACAGGATCTCAGCCTAGGCTGTTTCCCGGATGCCGCTGTAATATATCGATTTTGATCAATTAAGTAATTGCATAATTTCGATTTGCACAATATTTTTGTTAGTTTTAATGAGTTAAAACTCAACACTTCAATTTTTTAGTCGATGGTGGCTGGAGTGCATATTCTGCCTGGTCAGCCTGCAGCAAGGCTTGTGGTGGTGGAACTCAAAGGAGAACTCGTACTTGCACCAAACCAGCTCCTGCCCATGGTGGAAAGAACTGCATAGGGTCAGCTAATGAAGACAGGGCATGTAATGCTGAGAAATGCAAACCAAGTAAGCCAATATGAATATTTGCTTGTGTCCAATAAATACGTTTATTATACATTTAATTTTACTCAGTATCTGTATTCTCATTGCTCGAGAGCCTACAGATAATTCTAATTATTATACATTGTACTCAGTATCTGTATTCTCATTGCTCGAGAGCCTACAGATAATTCTAATTATTATACATTGTACTCAGTATCTGTATTCTCATTGCTCGAGAGCCTACAGATAATTCTAATTATTATACATTGTACTCAGTATCTGTATTCTCATTGCTCGAGAGCCTACAGATAATTCTAATTATTATACATTGTACTCAGTATCTGTATTCTCATTGCTCGAGAGCCTACAGATAATTCTAATTATTATACATTGTACTCAGTATCTGTATTCTCATTGCTCGAGAGCCTACAGATAATTCTAATTATTATACATTGTACTCAGTATCTGTATTCTCATTGCTCGAGAGCCTACAGATAATTCTAATTATCAGTGCGCGCCAGCGATATTTCAGCGGTCTGGTGGTTATCTGTAGGCAGTTATCTGCAAAAACGAGCTTGCGTAGGTCAGCGGATTGGTTGTTATCTGTAGGTTACTACAGTGCTATCATGTTCATTCATTTGTTGTTGTTGTTGAATTGCTTATATATTTTTGTTTTATGAGTCAATCCACATAGCCGGACAATGTATAATAAAACAGTGATTGAATTCGGTTTTGATGATATCCAGAATTATCAATGTGTCGGCAAATGTCATTGCCCTCAGCCTATACGGCTTCGGCCAATAACACTTACCTCTATATTGATAATTCCGGATATCATCAAAATCTCATCTAATAATTGTTTAATATCCACGAGGTGGAAACGCACGGAATCTAACGCGTGTTCACACCGAGGCTAAAACATGTTTTAAAGTGGCTTAACTAAACAGGTTTAGGAAGTTATCTACAAACGCCACGGTACACGGCTGGTAAACTGTACTTTGTGTTGCATAGTATAACGAATGCATCACTGCCATGTCAACCAATATAGTTTTCGCTTTCATATACATATATTATTAACTCTCGCTAATCAGTTGCAATCCCTCTTACTAGCTCCGACGAAGTGCTAAGGTTCGAAACATCAGTACAATTTTACAAATTTACCGTGTTATAACTAGCTAGATTTCACTTTCACCTTTCATGTTAATATTCTTAAGTATGCAATACATCGCGAAAACGGGCTTGTGTTTGACCATTATGTGTGTTAATTAGAATTCCGTTGGGTTATACCATGTATCAGATTTAATTGTCCGATTCTGTTCATCCCATTGGATACAATATTGTTTGCACTTTCTCATATGAAGAGATTGAGGAATTGTTTTTTATTCCTCAGAGCCCTGCAGCATTGATGACATTGTTCAGTACGTACTGGATGCACTTCCAAAGGGAAGTGTGGAGGTCAACAACCATCTAGTTGGAGCACTCTTCCAAGTTGTCAAGAGTAAGTTATTGAAACATATGTCGTCCATGTTCAAATTGTATTCCTTTTGTCATACTTTCAAAGCACGGAGTTTCTGATGCGTGTGGTCAGAAATCTGTGCTGTTTACGTAGACCGGCTTAAGGGGACTGGGCACGAGTTTACCGGTCACCCTGTGTTAGGTTTTCCAGTCTTTTTAGCCGTGTTACAAAATGGCCGACAATCATTCAATTACTCGAGTGGCTGTAAGTTTGAATGGATTTTTCGATAAATAAAAATCGTACTTTTAAGCGAAATATATTTACAGGGTTTCCAAATATGGTAAGTACAATGCACAAACATGGTAGTAGGAAAGCTGGCCGAGCAAACAGCACATTTTAATGGGGGATTTCTTGATATGAACCATACAAGGGGAGGACAGCAACTGGAACGAAAGTTCTGTTTCCTTTCCCTGTCACATTAATCAGTAATGTTCCACTATGTATTTTAAATAACGTATACAGTCAATGTCATTAACGTTGTCCAGCTAAAAAGAGATTAACACTACAATAAATGTCACGTCTCTCATTGTATATTCGTTTTGCACGCGTGAAATTTTAACTTCAAAAAGCAAAATTCACCTCAGTGTGAGAAGAGAATGTTAACAATGCCCGTTTTCACAGGCAGAGGTGATTTATGCTTTTGAAATTAAAATTCCACGCGTGCAAAACGAATATAGAAAAAGACACGTGACATTTATTGTAGTGTTTTTAAAATCTCTTTTTAGCTGGACAACGTTAATGACATTAACTGTATATACATATACACCTATTTCAAAAAACGTTGACAACGGGCGATCTGAAATGGATGATCTGAGATCAAGTCGAATTATGGGAAACTGAGGGTCTTTCGTTAGTAACATGCGAAATTCATTCATTCGACCTCAAGCTTGGAATCACAACGAGTCTGGCGGAGGTTAACGTGATTTTTCAGAATTTTCAAAAGTTTCAGATCATGCAATTCAGATCGACCGTTGCAACGTTTTTTGAAATAGGTGTATATTTAGATAAAAATGACGTTGCAACAATTTCTTGCACATCCTCATTATATAACATTAAATTAAAGATTCATAAACAATTTTGGAGCGAAAATGTAAACCGAATAAATCCTTCCTTTTAAAAGGTATGGGAGCTGCAAAAGGAATTCCAAAGAATGTTAAGGTCAACAAAGAAGATCTAATTAAAAGGATTGAAGATTCCATGAATCACAAGGGATATATCTATGCACGAACCATGATGGGTTTCATTTTGGAAAAGGAAGAAGACTGCCATGGAAATGGAGACAAGATTATTAAACAAATCAAAGATAAACTCGGAGATGACAAGTTTAAGGCAAGTGCATATTTTGTTATAAAAACGTTGTGGTTGTGCATAAATCATGCACTCTACTGACTAATGTGTAGTAGTTATTTGAGACTGATATGAGTGCTTTACCGACAAATAGACGCACGCGCTGGCTGTAGAATGAACGAGAATTCAAAGCAGTATGAAGAATTTCGAGTTTATTCTACAGCCAGCAAGTGCGTCTATCTGCCGGTAAAGCACGAACTAGAAGTCTCTAACCCATTTATTATTCAAACTGAATACACTGCAGTTGTGAAATGTTCAAAATATAATTTTAATCACTGTAAATAAAGCAAATATATATTTAGCTAGATCTTCCGACGCTTCTACTGGATATCTCCTCTGCAATCATTCCAATTGCAACCATTCTACAAAGAAAACACGAATAAAGCATTATTTTTTTGTTTTTAAGTCATAACAAGGCAAGTCTCATTCATCATTTTAAGCTCTGAGTTTTTTCACTCAACGAACAAGAACTGACTGATAGCCGACGGCAAAAAGTGCTTGTTTTGATTAATAATTAGGTTCGATTTTTGCCTTTCATCACTGAAACTTGACAACGAGTTAATATGACGAACAGTCGTTGTAGGCTGAGCACCTGCTATTATTTCGTCTATTTCTTCTTTAGCTCTTTGTCAGGATCAACAGCCGCCATGACATCGCTGCACCGTGCGTAAAACTGTGACAGACGCACGCTCGTGCGTTGTCATCAGATAACACATGATCACGTGATCGATTTTAGCCAATCAGAAGCCACAATTTAGTACAGTGTATGAAGTTTGAATAATAAAGTTTGTTATTTAAGGGTTAGAGACTGATGTGAGTGCTTTGCCGGCAAATACACGCACGCGCTGGCTGTAGAATGAACGAGAATTCAAATACTGCACGAGGCGACAGCCGAGTGCAGTATAAAGAATTCGCCTGTAGCTCGGTTTTACACAATAGCTCTCGACTTCTCCCAAACTTTCCTCGTGTTGATATCAGATTATGTAAACACGGGAAGCGTTTTCTATTTGTTAAATATCCCCTCTAATATTTGTAAACATATTGAAATTGACTTTTGTGCGATTTTACGTCAATAAACCCCCAATTATTATTATTATTAACTTCCAGTTTCACCAATGTTATTTCACAGGATTTCCTTGCTGTGGATGGCGATGTCTCACTCATTTTCACCATTGACACTACTGGAAGCATGAGAGAGGAAATCGGCCAGGCCAAAGCTATTGCTAAAGCCATTGCTGGTTATAAGAGAAAGGGCAAAGTGAATTACATTCTCTCTCCCTACAACGATCCAGGTATACTTCTTGTCTCAATTTGGGGAAGACTATCGTTAATGTATTATATTATTGTATGTCGAACTTCACGATTTATTATCTTTTAAGGTGCTGGACCTGTCCGTAATTTTGATGACTCTAAGCGTGCAGGCTTTGAAACTGCAATCAATGGTCTTTGGGCTCATGGAGGAGGTGACTGTCCAGAGTTGACTTTCAATGGCATCATTGATGCTATCAAGGTCGGCGAACCATTACCAGGTTCTCCGATGTACGTGTTCACTGATGCCCCTCCAAAGACCAGAGGTGAATACAACAGGGATAATGCCATTGGGTACGCACTGGACTACATGATTCCAGTTCACTTCTTCTTCAGTACAAGAGGATGTCAAAATCCTGGAAACAATGCTGATTACAAAGCCATCATGGAAGACACTGGTGGTTTGGGCCTATTTTTCTCTAGTGCTTCATCAATAAGCAGCGCTGATGCCTTGGTTAAAGCAGACCTCGATGGATCAACTGTCATCTCTTCTGGTGGTAGTGGAGGTGGACGTCGTCGAAGGGATCTGTTCAATTTGTGGAAACGAGCTTCATCAGACGTCGCGTTCCCTGTGGACGAAAGTGTTTCGAAGTTGATTATTTCTATTTCAGCAACCAACAACTACAACAGTGTGAATCTTGCTGATGGCAGTGGAAGAAATGTGGCTCATACACTGAATATGAACAAAGGCAAACTGTGGATCATAAACAGTCCAGCCAAGGGAATGTGGAGACTGTCAGTGCCTTCCAATGTCGGCGGCCTGTCGTATCAGGTAAGTACTGTACATAAATGTTAGCATATAGAGTCGTTTTCGTATGAGTGGGAAGTAGTTACGGTACGGTTCGTGCCGTACCGTGACCGTATCGCGCCATCATCGTGCCGTATCCAAGCATTCTGATTGGTTGAGAAATGATTTCGCGCGCTGTCATTGGTTGGATACAATGTCTTCGATTCCGTACCGTGACCGTAACTCCGTACCGTAGGTTTCCCACTCATACGAAATCGACTCTATTTAGTGATCTCAGTCACAAGGGGACACTAAATCGAAAGGGGGTTCTTATTTCAAGGGGGCTCCTATTTTGTTTTCCAAATTATATAACTACAGTACTCATTACTCATATTTCCAAATCACTTTTCAGATCAAAGCCAGTGCTCTTTCAAACATCGAATTTGATCAAATGTTCGTTCGGACTCTCAGCCCATCCAAAATGGTGGTTCCGATATCCAATCCTCTTGTTGGTAAGGAATATGAGAAAAGCAAAAGCAAATATATAATTACAATTAGAGTGCCGACACTGTACACGTAAAATAAAACCAAATTGCTTAAATACTTAAATTGCTCCTAACCCCTTCTACAATTGTATTAAAAATTGAATGTACATGAACTGATCAGCTACAGGATTAAGTTTTTTCTTTGTTTGAACCTTGCATTTAAGAGTTATGGAGGTTTGAAATCTGGATATGCAAAGCAGATGACGTCACCCCGGGCTTCATTAATTATACAAAAACGCCCTTGTGCAAATTATTAACATTTTTGAACTTGTAAAATATTTTAAAAATTATATAAATGATTTAATATAAAATTTTCCCCCATATCGGGGAAGAGATCTACTGAAAACAATGAAATAAGTTAGGCAAAAAGCCCGGGGTGACGTCATCGAATTAAAATATCGAGATTTCAAACAACTATAACTCCTAAATGCGAAGCTCAAATGAAAAAACACTTAACCCTATAGCTGATCAGTTCATGAACATTCAATTTTTAATACAATTGTAAAGGGGATTGGGAGCACTTTAAGTATAATGTTTCCATTGAACTCTGCCGTTGTTGTTTTACGGTTTTAAATAATGTCTGCACTCTGAAATGTATACTTATTAATTTATTATTTGCTAAAATATTCGTAGTTTAAAATAATTATTACTACTACTTTTATATTTTAAACGCATTCCAAAAAAATCTGAATCATTCAACATCTTCAATTAATACAAAACTGAGTGAAACAAAACTGTGTGCGATTGCTCGTTTATACTTATCATACAACCAGAACATCATGAAAGTTTTCGCATGTAATTTAAAAAAATACTGAGTGTGCATATGAGAATTTTGATTGTTTTTTTCTTTTGTTTTTATTCTCACGCTGTTGCTGTTTGGTTTCTATTTAGCTGACAATTTGATGCTATTGACTTTGTATTTTGATGTCATCAGTATATTTCATATGATTGTGGTGCTATTTTAATAACATGTTTCGCGGATTATAGCTTATGTGCTCTAATAATAATAGGACATTGACCTATTCGATTCGAGTTGCTATTCGTCATATATTATGTGGAACTCAAGCACATATTTTTCCCTTTTATGCATCCAGGAGAAACAGCAAACGTTAAAATTGTCATCCCACAAGTTTCACGTCTCAACATGGCCTCACTGAAATTCGACCTCATCAACGAACACGGAGCAAGTGTCAAATCGCTTTCTGTGAAAGATGAAGCCGCCTCGTTCGAACTTCCCTCTGCAAATACCTTCAAGATCCGTTTGTCTGGTAAGACCCATAGTGGTAGTGCTTTCCAAAGATTGTCACGTGAAGAGATCAAGCCACAACAAGCTATCATCCGTACGCAGATCCACCAGAGCCTTTTGACCATCAAGAGAGGTATACGATCATCTTTTCGAGCTGCCATTGACTACGCTGGCAGTGGAAGCAAGAGATTTACTGTCAACGTATCTGCAGCACCAGCCAATGTTAAAGTGGAGTTCAGAAATTCCTTAGCGGTGACAAGAGCTAGAGCAGGATATGTCTCGGTGTACCTTACTGCCCCATTCTCTACTCCAGTGGGTACCGTTGTGAAGGTCCACATCTTTGCAACCGGCGGTTCCATCAAGCTGAGTCTGTTAGCCCACGTGATGGTGATGTAACAAGGTGGTAATCTCCGAAACGTTTACACACTGTTAGTAGAATAGACAATAGTTTACGAGCTTAGCGATATAAGGGATTAATTTGATGTATGTTTAACATGTAGTTGTCAGGACACGACATGTCCTCATAATAACTTCTGTATTGCTGTGGATTGTATACTACAACGTTAATACTGCATTGAAATAAATTAGAGGGCATTAACTTTGTGTCTTTGTTCTTCTTTTTTTTTGGTCAAATTAAAATATGTTTGGTCTGTTTCGGTTTTCTTTTTCTCTGATTGGGTTCTCATGGTGACGTTATAGATGCGTAGATAAGAATGTATGTTTTATGTTCGGGAGTCACAGGAGTATTCTGCATTTGTTCGAGCTTGTCTTTAAGTCGATATCATTAGTAGTATGCATCCCCTGTATAGTGCCTTTGGGGGAGGGATGGTCGTTAGGGACATCCCATGTATTACACCTTTGAGTTAGGAGTGGCCCTCTGTTGTCACAACATTTTTCAATTATTCGATTATAAATCGGTTTTGGAGTCATGGTCATAACCAAGAGAAAATGAGGTAAGAGAAGGAATCCCTGGTATTGGGCTCTTGACCAATCATGTGCCTCGTTAATTCTATTTTTAGAATCAATCTATCTTTAGAACGGAACGTGATTGGTCAGATCATATAAGGCGAGGTCGCGCAGGCCGTTACGCACGCTTTGAAAAGTCAAAAAATTGAGCGAAGTGAGCGAAGAAAATCTTCTCAACTTTCTCGAACATTTTACAAATGTTTATTTCGAAAACTCAATAAAGGATTTTACCAAATTATCCTTTTGGGATTTGACTGAAATTATTGTGAATTTGGGACACTTGAGTCGATTCTAAATAGAGGAAAACAGCTTCAGTTTGCCATGTCCTTCGACAGAGAAAACCACTATTCAAAAGTGCAAGGAGTCGTTTTGTTGTAGCCGGCGTCTTGTAGGACTGCAGATGGTTGAATTAAATTTCATGTCCACAATATGGCTGGTGCTTCAAGGTTTTGGTGATGTTGGCTCTTGTAAAGCTTTCTTCGTGTTTTCCAACCTGAGAATAACGCTTGGACTTCGTAATTGTTGAATACAAGTGCCGGTAAGACCACTTTAACTTTAGAGTTTGTTTTCGTGATTGCTTTGACTTTGATCGTTATTTGTAGCACCTTAATTTTGCTCAATTCGCCTGAGTATTCGTAAAATCCTTCAATGAGTCTTATACCCCGTTCACACCAAGGCTTAAACATGGTTTAAGGTGGTTCAACTAAACGGGTTTAGGAAATTATCTACAAACGCCATGCAACGTACCTATGGCACAAAACTGCTGATAAACTGTCGTATCTGTTGCACAGTAGAAATTCCAGGTAGTTTGATTCTTGTGAAATCAAATGCCCTCGAATTAGAGAAGCGAGAATAAACTCAGTTTAACTAAACAAGGTTTGGTGTGAACGGGGTATTAGAGAATTTAAAAATTGTGGCCTTTTCTCAGAGAGTTGACGATATTATTTCGCTCAGTTTTGTATTTGTATTCAGTGCAGACTTTGCATGTAAACATCACTAGAAATCGTGCGACCACTGCTTTGTTATCTTGGAGCAGAAGCTGTGTAGTCTTTTGCTTTTCTTTTTAATGGCAAAAAATAAAAAGTTTTTGAAAGGAAAAACCAAGGTAAGGTTGAGTATTTTAGAATTCTACAAGTCAAGAGTGGTTGCGCGTGCATGGTAACTAAAGCTTCGATCTAAAAATAGAATTAACGGGGCACATGATGGGGTACCAGGGATTCCTTCTCTTACCTCATTTTCTCTTGTCATAACCTAAAACTAAAAGTTGGGGAAGGTATAAGCTACAAACCCGTAGAGCTCTTGGATGCGAACTTTAAGACTTACTCGGTATGAGGCAACAGAGGGAGCCTAGTCCCTAGTAAAGTATTTTAGAACTCGGCATTATGTTATTAATTCATTTAGTCAATGCAATATCAGTTTTTCTTTTACATATATACACACATGATCTATCAATTACTGTACTACACATGGAATGTTAATTACTAATTAGTTGAGTTGCATCACTAATCTTGACGGAATCCCTGTGTATTTGCGGATGCGTTTTCCCGGGAACTATATACTCTTGCGAATCTCTATCTTGCGAGCTGGCTGACGATGATTTTCTGAACATGCTGTACGCAAGATCAGCGGCAGTCCCTTCCAACAGCACTTTGCAATTGCTTCTTCGTCGCGTTCGCGCTGTTTACTCCAATTAGTTATCAGTTTTGATCGGTGTTTATCAAGCGAAATAACCAGGTAAATGTTCTTTATTCACACATTTATCATGCCAAGCACAACTTTATTCGTTGCTGCAAGCATTCTTTTAGCACAGTCGTGTTCAGTTCGATGATGAAATACATTTCTCATACTCATCAATTATTCATGAGGTAACCAGCCAATCAAATGTGCAGAATCAGACCACGTGATGTAACTGGAAAGTACGGAAAGTACTGGCGAGAACTGATAACTGGAAATGTTTCCAGTTACTGGAAAAATTTCCAGTTACTCTCCCCAGTACTTATCACGAGAGACGATTACAACTAATCGTCTCTCATGACTGTACATGAGTTATTATCCTTCATATAACAATCATCGGGATCTTGGACAGAGTAGAGGCAATACCACTCTGTCCGAATTCGCTTCAATCTGAAAGCAGGCTCTACTCCATGCTACTCAAGAGTCCAACACATTTGGGATACGATGTCCGACTCTGCGCATGAGCAAAGCATATGCAAAGACCGGAATTATTTCTTTTCCGGGCTTAAACCTTGGAACTCTTTATTTATTGCCTTGAGGCCATTGCATGTAATAATTAATTAGTATGAGAAGTCGTTCCAAAGCCTCGAATTCGGACTAGACGGGGTTATACATTTGACTGCCCTTGAAAGACAAACCATCCCAGATACAGAGACGATATCTATCGCTCACCTATCTACCAGATCGAGCTCGTTAGTCGTCGCCCATCGTCGCAACTATTTAATCGCACGTTTTTTTAGGCAAACAAATCGAATCAAACATCAAATCAAAACTCAAATCAATCGCCTATTGAATTTATGTTTTTATTTCAAAGTTAATAAATATATCGCCGATAGCATTTAGTTGTATATCTGTTATCTCGTGTCATTATTATTTGCCTGAAATGTAGAATGAATGTACATATACTTCAACTCGCAGCACTTCACTTTCTATTAGAAACGACAAGTCTACTGTTTCTATTAGCTCTTATACACCTCGGTAGTGGTAAATAACACCTTTACTTGTCCAGTTCTGGTGATCTTTCTTTTTTTTCTTTTTTTCCTTTTTTTCCTTTTTTTTCTTTTTTTTTTCTTTTTTTCTTTTTTTTCTTTTTTTCTTCTTTTTTTTTCCTTTTTTTTCCATAATACGATCCCTCTTGATCACATTCCATGCATCCATTCCAGACCATTCCAACGTTTCCATCAACACGCTAGTAAAGACAATATTAAAAAAAAAAAGAAAAGTAAAGACAATAATCCCTTTCATATACGGTATTCCCAAAGGGTCGAAGGCTGTTATTGTCTTAGCCGACATGTGAATAATTGTCCAAGGTGTTAAAAAGATGGCGCCGGGAAATTTAAAAAGGAGTATTCAGTGTTTATTTTAACATAGGCAATGTATTCATTTTTGCCTTGGTCTTCTTTGCTGCTACGCCTGACCTAACTACAAGATATTACATTTCTACTTTCATTTTCTGTTTATTATTCAATTCTTTCAGTCTCCAGTATATTCCGTGACAATGGTCGTTGTCATCACTAGAATTTTTTTCAAACACAGAATCGCAGATCATCGAGACTTACTTTATCGCTAGAATCATTCCAAATTCGATCTAACACCTGTAAAGATAAGGGATAAAAACATGTATTTGCAATATAAAACTGAGGAGAGTAAAAGACGAGGAAACAAAATGGCGGACAAAATGCACGATAATTTATTCACTCAGACAGCTGAGGTTCACGGAATTAGGCCCCAGTCTCTTTAGAGTGAGCATAGGGTTCCCATGTGCCGATATAAATCAACACTGGTGTGCCGACGGTTGAAATTAACTACTGTAAGATTGGACGTACTCAGTACGTCATATAGACACATAGGGTGGAAATTACATCATATGACGTACTCAGTATGTCAAATAGGAACTACTGGTAGTAGTAGTATTTAATCACGTGTCACAGTGTGAGCACGAAACTCTTTTGAACGTGAACTTAAAAGGGTTGATAAGTGTCTTTACCGAGTATAAAGATCCATGTTGTGATATATACAGATTCGACAAACGTGGTTTGGCAAATTGTTCATGACTTAATAATGAGCTACATAGACGGTCTACACACTTGTCAAAATGAAATAGTTACTTTCTCGACGATAGGTAAGTAAGTTTGATTTATCCAAGTCCGGGCCAGGGAGCCCATTTAAAGAACATCAAACGCAATCAAAACAATCAGTTCACCATCTACAATCGTTTGCAAAATAGCTTGACAGACTTTGAAAAATTGGGACACTTTTTTGAGCGCACGATTTTCGATTTCCCATATCATCCCGTTCCCCCTTCCAATGGTGGTTGAGAGCAATGTCGAGCTACTGCGTTGTGATCACTACTCAACATTGTAGTGGGGGGAGGGTGTTTCAGTTGGTAGTTCTATGAGAAATATCTCAGGCGCAGCGACACATTTGTAAAATATAGATACGAAAAAGACTTATTTGTGTCAGCTATTTTGCACACGACTGTAGACACTCGAGAAGTCTGATTTTTTTTCCGAACATTTGTTCTGTCTATTCCTCATTAGTTTCCATTTCTAGACTGCATATCTGTCACCGTTATTATATTTATGAGTAGAAAAAACACAAATGTCGGCGCATCAAACAAGGCAAAAGTCATTTTCTATATCACTGAGTTTATTGTGGTTTTTAACTTCTCCAGTTTACCATACAAAGTCTACATTTAAATTATTATAAAGTTAAGGCCTAATAAGGATATTTTCTCAAAGATGAAGACTTTGTCTAGACGACTGAGTACATGCACTTAACACTGTATTGAATTGTTCCCCTTATCCCGAACATCCATCACTAACTATTATTTAAATCAGTGAAACGATTCTGGAGAAATGAATCCCTTATATCGCTAAGCCCCTAATCTATTGTCTATACGTTTCGGAGATTACCACCTTGTTACATCACCATCACGTGGGCTAACAGACTCAGCTTGATTGAACCACTTTTTGCAAAGATGTGGACCTTCACAACGGTACCCACTGGAGTAGAGGGTGGGGCAGTAAGGTACACCGAGACATATCCTGCTCTGGTATTTTTCACCGTCAGTGAATTTCTGAACTCCACTTTAACATTGTTTGGTGCTGCAGATACGCTGACAGTAAATCTCTTGCTTCCACTGCCAGCGTAGTCAATGGCAGCTCGGAAAGATGATCGTTTACCTCTCTTTATGGTCAAAAGGCTCTGGTGGATCTGCGTACGGATGATAGCTTGTTGTGGCTTGATCTCTTCACGCGACATTCTTTGGAAAGTATTGCCACTGCTGGTCTTACCAGACAAACGGACCTTAAATGCTTTGGCGGAAGGAAGGTCGAAAGTGGCTGCTTCATCTTTCACAGGCAGCGACTTGACAATTCTTCCGTGTTCGTTGACGAGGTCGAATTTCAGTGAGGCCATGTTGAGACGTGAAACTTGTGGAATGACAATTTTGATGTTTGCTTTCTCCCCTAAAACCAATCAACATGAAAACGTCAGACGAGGAATGAAATAAATGTCTGCAGAAGCGAATAACTGTTTAATATCCGTGCGTAATAATTACCAATGAGAGGATTAGATATCGGAACCACCATTTTGGATGGGCTGAGGGTCCTTACGAACAATTGATCAAATTCGATGTTGGATATGGCGCTGGCTTTGATCTGAAAACAACAATAAGTTATCCAATAGTTACTTATATACTTACATAAATGATCGAATTATAGCGCCAATATTCAAATACGACATCGAGCTCCCTCCCATCCTTCGAACTAGCGTCCCCTCTGAGGTACAAATATTACATAAGCGCCCTCATCAAACAAAGACAGAATAACAGAACAAACATTCACCAACATCGCTATGTAGCCAAGTTCTCTTCTTCTGTCGTGTTCTCATCTTCTGTCGTTTTTTTTTGTTGGTGATAACACACTCCATTACACAATTAGATAAGTATAGGGCGGCAGCGCATAGTCATAATAAGTAATAGTACTGTAGTTATAAAATTTGGAAAACAAAATAAGAGCCCCGGCCTTGAAATAAGAGCTCCCTTTCGAATTAGCGTCCCCTTGTGACTGAGAACATTAAATATGCTAACATTTATGTACAGTACTTACCTGATACGACAGGCCGCCGACATTGGAAGGCACTAACAGTCTCCACATTCCCTTGGCTGGATTGTTTATGAGCCACAGTTTGCCTTTGTTCATATTCAGTGTATGAGCCACCTTTGTTCCACTACCATCAGCAAGATTCACAAGGTTGTAGCGGGAGCGTGCTGAAATAGAAATAATCAACTTCGAAACACTTTCGTCCACAGGGAACGCGACGTCAGTTGAAGCTCGTTGCCACAAATTGAAAAGATCCCTTCGACGACGTCCACCTCCACTACCACCAGACGAGATGATTGTTGATCCATCGAGGTCTGCTTTAACCAAGGCATCAGCGCTGCTTATTGCTGAAGCACTAGAGAAAAATAGGCCCAAACCACCAGTGTCTTCCATGATGGCTTTGTAATCAGCATTGTTTCCAGGATTTTGACATCCCTTTGTACTGAAGAAGAAGTGAACTGGAATCATGTAGTCCAGTGCGTACCCAATGGCATTATCCCTGTTGTATTCACCTCTGGTCTTTGGAGGGGCATCAGTGAACACGTACATTGGAGAACCTGGTAATGGTTCGCCAATCTTGATAGCATTAATGATTCCATTGAAAGTCAACTCTGGACAGTCACCTCCTCCACGAGCCCTTAGACCATTGATTGCCGCTTCAAAACTTGCGAGGCTTGCATGATCAAATTTACGGACAGGTCCAGAACCTTAAAACATTATATATATTAAGTTCGACATGATTAACGATTGTCTTTCCAAAATTGATAGAGACACGAAGAATACCTGGATCGTTGTAGGGAGAGAGAATGTAATCCTTTTCCCTTTCTCTTATAACCAGCAATGGCTTTAGCAATAGCTTTGGCCTGGCGGATTTCCTGCTTCATACTTCCAGTAGTGTCAATGGTGAAAATGAGTGAAACATCGCCATCCACAGCAAGGAAATCCTGATGATAAAAAGAAATAAACTCAATTGGAACGAAATTCATTACTTTAATAAATTCAATTATTTAACATTTCTGTATCATAAACCAAGACGGTACCTAGCGTGTTTGGGAAGTCAATAATATATAAACACATTATTCCACATATATTTACCTTGAATTTGTTATCTCCGAGTGTATCTTTGATCTGTTTAATAATCTTATCTCCAGTACCATGGCAGTCTTCTTCCTTTTCCAAAATGAAGCCCATCATGGTTCGTGCATAGATATATCCCTTGTGATTCATCGAGTCTTGGATCCTTTTAATTAACACGTCTTTCTTGACCTTAACGTTCTTTGGAATTCCTTTTGCAGCTCCCATACCTTTGAAAGAAAAGAGTCATTTGTTACAACATTACATAAAACAGTTCTATTTACAATATTCCCCTTCACAGTTCTCTGCGCCATCTTGAAAGGTAGTTGTGCTTTTGCATCGAAGCGAGACCAACGATGACCTAGCAACGATAGAGACCTTTTTTATCATCTTGAACAATTATGTCTCTCAGGTCTCTGTCGAGAAGCCGGCAATCAAGTGCAGCAAGTGTTTTATCTCGTTCTCTGATTGACTGGAGAATCCAATTCCCGATGTTCATTGGTTATATTTCACATGTGAAATAATGCATACATATATTTTTGAAAGGTTTGCGATACAGAATTATCGTTATATAATTATGTAATAAAGTAAAATGCTTAAAATAAAACTTACTCTTGACAACTTGGAAGAGTGCTCCAACTAGATGGTTGTTGACCACCACACTTCCTGCCGGAAGTGCATCCAGTACATACTGAACAATGTCATCAATGCTGCAGGGCACTGTAAAAATAACGTTATCAAAGAATAAATACCGATTGATTGTATAAGATTAGGATCAAGTAAAATGAAAATAAATATGCTTACTTGGTTTGCACTTCTCGGTATTGCAAGCTCTAGCTTCCTCAGCTGATCCAACACAATTCATTCCTCCATGGGCAGGAGGTGGGTTGCTGCAAGAACGAGTTCTCTTCTGTGTTCCACCACCACACTTTTTGCTGCAGGCTGACCAGGCAGAGTATACGCTCCATCCACCATCAACTGCAATTATCGTTATTTCACGTAAATATGTATTCGTCTTATAAAATACATAAAAGACGTACTATATACACCTGTTTTCAAAAACGTTGCCTTTTACAAAATACAAAATAGTAAATAGTAAAAAGGAATTAATTAGAGAAACAATAAGCCAGAGTTCAGCTTGAGTGCATTTCTTTTGTTTCTCTAATTAATTCCTTTTTTGCTATTTTACTATTTTGTATTTTGTAAATGGGCAACGTTTTTGAAAACAGGTGAATATTAGATATTTATTTATCATAATATACCACTTCACGGTACGTTCTGTTCAATAGCCAGTAATTCAAAGTCGAGGTTGGTGTTGATGTTTTCATACATTTACTGTATAATTACTTAATTCGACTTGGAAAATATGAGAACCATGAAGTGCTGTATTGATCGTGCTGTGCAGCCTCTTTTAAAACATCGTTTTAAATAAATAAATAAATACATATAAATAAATAAATAAATAGCTGTTTATTTAAGTGTCCAATAGATTTTACCGCTTGCTCGCTAATTGAGAGACACTATACTACCACTACATTCTAATATTCTAATAGCACTAAGCACTAAATTGTAATGAATGAATTGCTTACTTGGGCACACGTTCTCATTGCATTTACGGTTTAGTACAGCAGGTCCAACACAGTTCTTTCCACCATGAGCAGGAGCTGGGTTGGTACAAGTACGAGTTCGTTTTTGTGATCCACCACCGCAAGTCTTGGTGCAGAATGACCAGGCTGAAAATGCGGTGTATCCTCCGTCCACTGTGTAAGTTAAAAATATAATTATGTTGATAAAATATTATTAAATCATACAAAACGCTACACAATCAAAATGACAGGATTTTACAGCTGTATATGTATACACCTATTTCAAAAAACGTTGACATCTGAAATCTGAATCTGAATCTGAAATCTTATTATTATTGTGGGAATGAGTTGTGATCTATCTTGTAATTACTGGAATATGCCTATACACGACCTTCAGGCGAAGACCTGCGTTGGCGAATAGTATGACTACGAGTGTTTTTAGGCCCCAGATTCAGATTTCAGATTATAATACTTTAATAATACTTTATTATTTATAAAGCGCTTTTTCTACTGCTCAAAGCGCTATCTAAATTTTCCGATTTCAGATGCCAACGTTTTTTGAAATAGGTGTATATTCCCCTCAAGAAATTAGTCAAAAGAAGTACAATTGCTTAGTTTATGTGTGTGTTTTTAAATCTGTACTACTGTTTTCCTTTTGTTCTCTATTGACATCTTTTATCATAGTAAATAGTCACAGCATTTACATTTGTATTTGTAATTTTAGTTTTAAGCTATATAACTGACGTTCGAGTTTAAGAATAAAGTAGAGTGATTCCAATAAACCTGGGCACTACTAATTAGCTATCAGTGTTTATTAGTTGCAAAGGAACAAAAGAAAACAAAAGAGTGAGTGTCTAACAGTGTGTATAGGTGTAATTAGTAATGCCTAGGTTTATTGGAATCACTCTGTAATTAGTTAAGTAACAATTAGTACTTTCAATGATCCTACTTTCAATGATATTACTTTCCTGCAAATTATTCAAACCAGAGATCCAACATTACCTGTACATGGCTTTGCGCTGCACATTCGCGTTTCCTCAGCAGGTCCAACACAGCTCATTCCTCCATGGGCAGGAGGTGGGTTGGTGCAAGAACGAGTTCTTTTCTGTGTTCCACCACCACACTTTTTGCTGCAGGCTAACCAGGCAGAGAATACGCTCCATCCACCATCAACTGCAATTATCATTATTTCACGTAAATATTTATTCGTCTTATAAAATACATAAAAGACGTACTATATACATATTAGATATTTATTTATCATAATATACCACTTCATGGTACGTTCTGTTCAGTAGCCAGTAATTCAAAGTCGAGGTTGGTGTTGATGTTTTCATACATTTACTCTATAGTTACTCAATTCGACTTGAAAAATATGAGAACCATGAAGTGCTGTATTGGTCGTGCTATGCAGCCTCTTTTAAAACATCGTTCAAAATAAAATAAATAAATAAATACAAATAAATAACTGTTTATTTAAGTGTCCAATAGATTATACCGCTTGCTCGCTAATTGAGAGACACTATACTACCACTACATTATAATATTTTAATAGCACTAAGCACTAAATTGTAATGAATGAATTGCTTACTTGGGCACACGTTCTCATTGCATTTACGGTTTAGTACAGCAGGTCCAACACAGTTCTTTCCACCATGAGCAGGAGCTGGGTTGGTACAAGTACGAGTTCGTTTTTGTGATCCACCACCACAAGTCTTGGTGCAGAATGACCAGGCTGAAAATGCGGTGTATCCTCCGTCCACTGTGTAAGTTAAAAATATAATTATGTTGATCAAATGTCCTTATATCATACAAAACGTTTTACTTACATCAAAATGTATACACCTATTTCAAAAAACGTTGGCATCTGAAATCTGAATCTGAAATCTGAATCTGTGACCTAAAATCACTCGTAGCCACACTATTCGCCTACGCAGGTCTTCGCCTAAAGGTCGTGTAGGCGTATTCCAGTAATTACAAGATAGATCACAACTCACCCACAATAATAATAAGATTTCAGATTCAGATTTCAGATGCCAACGTTTTTTGAAATAGGTGTATATTCCGCTCAAGAAATTAGTCAAAAGAAGTACAATTGCTTAGTTTATGTGTGTGTTTTTAAATCTGTACTACTGTTTTCCTTTTTTTCTCTATTGACATATTTTATCATAGTAAATAGTCACAGCATTAACATTTGTATTTGTAATTTTAGTTTTAAGCTATACAACTGACGTTCGAGTTTAAGAATAAATCATGTGCCGTCCAAGTAGAGTAATTCCAATAAACCTGGGCACTACTAATTGGCTGTCAGTGTTTATTAGTTACAAAGGAACAAACGAAAACAAGCTAATATTGTATATTGGTGTAGTTAGTAATGCCGAGTTTTATTGGAATCACTCTATAATTCGATGCTTTTATTTCCTTGAGAAAGTCCATTTTTGTCAAAATGCTGTGGAAATTATGATATCTAAACTCCTACCGGAGATCATGAAAATTCTCGGGAAATAAAACACGCTAATTCCAATTTCCAAATATTGGCGGGAAAATATTTGTTATGTTTGTGAACGTTTTGATAAAATTACCATATTCAGTTAGAGAAAATAAAATATACGATCTTAAATTACCTAGTGGCACGATATTTTGGGAAACCCTGTTATCCCCACAAATAATAAGACTCTTAGAAAATGTGTCCTTGCGCATGCCTACAATAAGCCCCGACGTATCTGCGCGATTCAATAGGCCATTAATAAATAATAAATCAATATTACTTTCCTGCAAATTATTCAAACTAGAAATCCAACATTACCTGAACAAGAGTTCTTATTGCATTCTCGCGTTTCCTCAACAGGTCCAACGCAGTTCTTTCCACCATGAGCAGGAGCTGGGTTGGTACAAGTACGAGTTCGTTTTTGTGATCCACCACCACAAGTCTTGGTGCAGAATGACCAGGCTGAAAATGCGGTGTATCCTCCGTCCACTGTGTAAGTTAAAAATATAATTATGTTGATCAAATGTCCTTAATGTTTATTATATACTCATTTTTAAATTATATTAAGTAATTTTTAAATTATATTAAATTATATATTGCAAAACGCTACTCAAACAAAATGACCGGATATATGAGCTGTATGTATATATTCCACTCAAGAAATTAGTCAAAAGAAGTAAAATTAGTTTATATGTGTTTTTTTTGCTATTGCTTGGTTTCAATCAGCTGTTAAAACTCCTTGAATCTCATTATTTGCTTCAAATGACGGGCAAACACTGCCCTCCATGTGCTATCAAGCAGAGAGTATTCTATTGAAAAGGTGCAATTCAGCTGATGAAAATTCCTGACGAGACCGGAAGTGACGTCTAATGAAATCCAGCAATATTACTATTTGCCTTTTTACTCTATTGACATCTTTTATCATAGTAAATAGTCACAGCATTTACATTTGTATTTGTAATTTTAGTTTTAAGCTATACAACTGACGTTCGAGTTTAATAATATATCATGTGCAGTCCAAGTAGAGTGATTCCAATAAACCTGGGCACTACTAATTGGCTGTCAGTGTCTATTAGTTGCAAAGGAACAAAAGAAAAGAAAAGAGTGAGTGTCTAACAGTGTGTGTTGGTGTAGTTAGTAATGCCCAGTTTTATTGGAATCACTCTATAATTTTTCAGGTAACAATTAGTACTTTCAATGAACCTCGAACAGATAACCCTGAAGATCCCGGTGACTAAACCTTGATAACATACGATGCTTTTATTTCTTTGAGAGAGTCCATTTTTGTCAAAACGCTGTAAAAATTAAGATAATTTAACTCTTACCGGAGATCATGCAAAATGGCGTGAAATAGAACACGCTAATTCCAATTTCCAAATATTGGCGGGAACATAATTGTTATGTTTGTGAACGTTTTGATAAAATTACCATATTCAGTTAGAGAGTGGCACGAATTTTTGGGACACCCTGTTATTCCCACAAATAATAAGACTCTTAGAATACGTGTCCTTGCGCATGTCTACAATAAGCCCCGGTCCCACGTATCTGCGCGGGTTGAAAAGTATATTTTAGATCCTTCCAAACACACCTGGACAGGGCTTCTTGGCTGCACATGCTTGCTTTGTGGACGTGGTCTTCAGCTTCACGTTGTATGAAGGACAATTAGGACGAGTGTCTTTTGATAAGATCAGCTGCAACTTTTCACCTGGGCCGCATTCTTTGTAATGGCAGGCAGTCCATTCTGGATGGTATTAAATGATACTTTTAGGTTTAAATTACTTATCTGCAGTAGCAATAGTAATTAGATTAATGTCTGTGCTTACCACTCTTTAGATGATACATATAATTGGACCAGTGGGTACCAATACCATATTTGCCACTAACTTTGCAATTGTTCTTACAGCCATGTTTGTCGTACGTTGCATAAGCATCATTGGAGCCCCAGCATTCACTATAGTACTGGACACCAAAGTAATCGTAGCCTTGTTTCTCTGCTTCCTTGCGACACTCTTCGAATAAATGTTTGTAGTCACTGGTAGACACGGTCTTGAAGTAGTGGGGCATGGCTCGATCTCTGGTATCCGCGTAGCATCCAAGAGGTTCCCATTCTACAAAACAAACACGATGTTGAGTCCCAAGTCAATTATTTAATATATTTACGAAACTTTATAAGAATGCGCAATTGAGTTTGGATTCACTCCGAGTAACCCCTTTTCCGTCAATATTCTCAATAGTGACTAACAACAAGCGAAGACAGAGTACAGAATATCTTACAACTGATTAACAAATATAACATCTTCATCTATGCTCCGTTCAGTTATAAAGCACGCAGGAAGTGACGATAGCACGAGAGAAGTGTAGGGAGAAACACAAGCCGTAGGCGCGCTGGGTTTGGTTTCCTCGGTATTTTGGTCTTTTTGAAAAATAGCGTCATCAAACCGTGCTCCGTTCTCTGATAAAGCACAGTTTTCAGCCAATCAGAGAGCGCGGATTGACTTGACTATATAATAAATAACAATATTGAACGCCGCAACATGTGTAATATGAAAGGAATAGTGGACAGACGTTGTAAATTGTTAAATTATTTAAATATGTTAGCTCGATCGAAAAGCAATATTATTGATTGCTGATTTATAAGAGCTGATTATTCCGCTTGTCCATTATCAAATTACCTGCGGCTTTACAGCCACAAATGGCCATCAGCCCAATCAAAATAATCCACATCTTGCTGTATCTTTTGGCAAACGACTGTCTAAAGAGGAAGATCCAGTATCAAATGAAAGCTCCTTCTTTACAACAGAAGAAAAACAATTTATTTAACAATTATTATTTAGCAACTAAATCAATAATGTAAAAAGGTACAACAAACTGGAACAAGTAGAAAACATAAACCAAATGAAGAAAAGGAGATATGGAACAAGTAGAAAACATAAACCAAATGAAGAAAAGGAGATATGGAACAAGTAGAGAACATAAACCAAATGAAGAAAAGGAGATATGGTAAGCATTAGAAATTATTAGAAATTATTTAACTAACAGAAACAAGACATAAAATAATAAAATCAGAGGAAAAGGTAGAAACAGATGAGAGAATGTGAAAGTTAACTTACTTGTTATTTGCCAAGGTTGTGAACAGAATCTGTGTGATTTTGTAACCAACTTTCACCCTTATTTATACCAGACAACAATGCTCTAATTAGTGATTTACCACTTTTCTGTTATAACAAAATGTGTGATATTAATTTTATTGACAAAAGGGGTGTTAAACATTTTTATTTTATTTTAAGACCATTGATTTTTTATAATTGCAAAATAGTTCTTGCTCATTCGACACGATATCATAGCATACAACTTTGGATTGAGTTTTCGTATGGAATTATATACAGTCGAGCCTCTCTACAACGGCAACCTCGGGACGAAATTTTTTCCTCGGGACAGAAAACCCTGGCCGTTATAGATATGTGGCCGTTAGTAGAGGTTCGGCTGTAATAAAGAATGTAAATTGTTTCAAGAAAAGACTGTTGACCAAGTCTAAGAACACGTGCCCTTTTTGAGCGTGTGCAACCTTTGTCTAAACTACTGTCTTTCTGCTTTGGACTATTTGTATAGTTTTCAGTGTCTACGTTTCTCCGAAATATCCCAGACAGTTTATATATTTTAGTGATCAACCAAACAATTGAAATTCATTTAGCTAGTTTCTTGATATTCTTTACGTGAAGGAAAGAAGATAAGTATTCAACTGCCCACCTGCCGTTTAACAAATTAGCATCACCATTGCCCTGACAACAGTTTGCCAACAAAGATTTAGATTCATTATCAAATGGTTGTTGAGTAATTTTGCTTAAACCTTCCAAGGTTTCCAATTATCTTAAATCAATTATGGCAGCGTATAAAAAGTAAATGGCAAGTGATTGCTTTTCATTCCATCTAGGGTCTCATTGGTCAGTCTGATAATTATGGGAACAAGAAATTAGCAACATTCTTTGACTTACCATTGGTTACGATAGTATCGCTGTTAACTTTGAAACCAGTTCGCGTATATTTATTCTCTTTGATGTATTTTTGTTGTTAATATTATAATGTGTTATATATTTTACAGCAGATTTCGTATGACTGAGTTGATATTTCAGATATTTTTTTGTCTGACCACACAATGCCTCATAATAAGCCAAGTCAGAGTTTAAGGATTACCGTGATTCCTGGAACCGAATCGGGATAAAATGTGTCCTAAGTGACTTTTTCTCCCATGTCTCTTGTATTTTTGCCGAGTTTTCTAGGAGCATTTTACACTACTTTTTCTGTACTAATAAAGTATTTTCCCTGTTTACTAGTCACATACAACTGCAAGGTAACTCTAACAGCGCTTATATGTTCATTTGAATACGATAATCCACTGAAAAACGTAGTTTAAAATCGCCCACAAGCTTACCAATCTCGAAGCGGATTGGGCTTCCTGTGTCAACTGAACGATCGTCAGTTTCACAACGTTTGGATTTCGCTTTTAAATCATGTCTTTGTGTCGATTCTTGGCAATTTTTTCAGAAAATAATAAAGATTATGAGTTGTTTATCACTTTGTGCTATTAGTTGTCTCAAAAAAGTATCAAAAAGTTGTGTTTTGGGGCCGTAGATTGGCCATAGTTCTCACGGCTTCACTACGTCCCGACTACGTGTATAACGAAGGGCATTTTTATCGTAAAATAGAATTTGATTAACAAATCACACATGAGGTTGAATTAAGAAGACCTTTATGCATACCTTGGAGTATTTTCTCGGCAAAAATCGTATTCTAAGAGATGAAATTTGCTCCTAGAAAACTCGGCAAAAATACAAGAGACATGGGAGAAAAAGTCACTTAGGACACATTTTATCCCGATTCGGTTCCAGGAATCACGGTAATCCTTAAACTCTGACTTGGCTTATTCTGTTAGGGCTATCTGGCTTGCTTAATGAAAAGTTATTTCATATAACCTGTACCATTTCCAGACTAATTTACCCTTAGCAACCATTCACCACATATATATATATACATTTATACATTACTGTAAAAGATCTCGATCTAAATATATACTATGCTTATTTATTTGTAACTAGTATTTATTTGCATTTGCTTCCAGGACATTTTTTTTTTTTCTGTATATTTATTTGTTTTATATCTATATTTGTCGAATAGGAACTACTGGTAGTAGTAATCACGTGTTACAGTGTGAGCACGAAACTCTTCGATACAAGAGTATGCCTGGCCCAGTTCGTGAAACACATTCAGGCAACATGAAGCGATACGTACGGAGAAGAGCGTCCCGGCTAATCTGTGGTCCGGATAAAGACTATCCTGAAAGACTGTCAATGTTAAAGTGGGACTCCTTAGAGCTAAGGCGTAAATACCTAAGCCTAGTTCAAAAGTATAAAATCGTATTTGAACTCTGTGCTGTTGATAATTATTGGTTATTCCATGGTTTTCTATGGAATACGGGCGGATATTTCACGAAAAAATTATATTATTTAGTATGCAACGAGCCTTTATCCTATACATATTACATCAACAATTAAAATTTACAACGTTTTGATTGGCTAATACAAACTATGAAATACCGCTCTGTATTTCATAGAAAAAACTATGAAATACCTAGTACAGTTATAGATTCGCCTAGTATTTCCTCCTTTAAGGTATCGTTAATTAAGCATTTGTGTTAGTTAGTCATTTCAACATTTGATAATTCAACATATTTATGCATATTTATATTTTATACATTTTATATTGTACACATTTGTTGTTGTTGTTGTTGCTGCTGCTGCTGTTGCTGCGAGCCATCAGGCGAGCAGCATCATAAACTCTACAACAGATCGAGTCTCTGTCTGTTTCTCTGTCTGTCCCTACGGAGATTTCTATTGGTCGTAAGTATCACGTGGTCGTGAGTTTCACGTGATATAAACCACAGAATCGAACGTTCAAGATCGTAGAGGGAGATGTAAAATTGTATAAGATTGTTGTGCTACTGCAGAGAAACCACTACAGATCGTAGGGAATAAAGGATTTACTTCGTGGTATTATACTGTTGGGAATTATTTAGCATGTATTCTGAAGTAATTACTTATAGAAATATATTTCATGACCTTTAGTTCAAATTCACTAGAACGTGTGACACTATGTTAATGTAAACAGCTCATAACCGCAGTGTAAAACGTGCCGTGGGACGGGCGACATACTATCGATATGTTGTTCCTGTAAAAGACAGTATGAACAGCATAGTACCATGCTCGAGGTATTTGTGACTTCAGAGCGCGGACAAAAACCGCTGGATCTTCGAGCATGCATTTGTTTCTTATTATAGTATCTATTCTATTTTATGTTGTGGTCTATTGCTGTAGTTAACAAAGTCATATTAAACATTAAACATTAAACGTGAACGTGAAAGGTTATCAGTGTTTTTACGGAGTAAAGCAATCCATGTATGTGACCGAATCGACAAACGTGCAGTGGTTGGGCAAATTGTTCATGACTTAATAATGAGTTTCAAAGACGGTCTACACACTTGTCAAAATTAAATAGTTACTTTCTCGACGATAGGTAAGTACAGTATGGTGCCCAGTATCCGGTCACTTTAGTTTATAATCATCGTATCTTGGCTTCTATTAACGGAAAATGTCTAATATGTCGGCTAGGAACAGTTTATTTACTGCTGTAAAAATGTTCCAAAGATTGACCGCTTTAGTCGAGTATATTTAAAATTATTTACTTTTTAGCGAAGCTCCTTAGGTGCCCAGTATCCGGCCAAGAGGCCCAGTATCTGGCCATCGACATTAAGCGAGTAATTCATGCAAACAATCGAACTAAACTGACTCGTTTACCTTTTTTGTGAATACTGAGTTTGTTTTGTTTCGATTTGTAAATATAAATCGGCTTAGCAACGAGGTGTCTAGTCTTTGCGAAGGAGATTACAAGGTGTCATACTTAGGGGGTAGATGTAAGGGACAACTGTGCGTGTAGCGCGCGACTGATCAAGGTCATCATGGTAAATATAATATTTGTGTATCATTTCGTTGTTGACCACGGGGAAAAGCTCTTGCATGGATTGCCAGTTTGTTCACTGCAATGCATGGGTGAATTATGTTGATTCTCAACATTGAATGACAATGTGCCTCTGGGTGGCCGGAAACTGGAACACTATGTCGAATTCGAAACGAAACTGTTAATAATAATGACTGCTGAAATTCAATAATATTTGAATTCTGCCTGATATTGAAAGGTGCTCCAAGCGCCGTTATCTTTAGTCTATCATTGCTGTTTAAATTGAGAAATTTGGCTAAGCATTTCCTATCGAACGAGACATTAGTTCACCTACGGTAGTTTTACTGCGCAGTGAAAAGCGTAAAAATTAGCATATGAAGATTTACTCACCTGAACAAAACTCGTTCTCGCTCGAGTCTCCTCTAGCAAAAAGCCTGCCAAAACTAACGATGAAAAGCTGGAATGTTCGGGTTCTTATCTGAATACTTTGGTCGGCGATGAACAATAACCCCGACGAAAAAAAATCGAATCAAAGTTTTTTTGGCCGGATATTGGTACCGGCCGGAAACTGGGTAACATACTGTACGGTTGATTTGTACAAGTCCGGGCCAGGGAGGCTATTTAAAGGAGCACTCTCTCACAGGTAATGCATTGCGCGCCTTGAACCCCTCAGCACCATTTTCGTATGATACGAAAATGGCGGATTTCTACTTACCCACACGAGAAGGAAGAGATTCTCTGGAGAACTCCGGACTTGTCATTGCTGATCCGTCTCGTAATTCGAAAGGCGAACTTTTCACGTGTACTTTTCACGTGCGTTCTTGTTAAATCTAAGAAGTATCCCGTATGTAAACAATAACACGGCGCGCAATGCATTACCTGTGAGAGTGCCCCTTTAAAGAACATCAAACGTCATCAAAACAATCAGTTCACCATCTAGATCTGTTACCGTTATTTACGAGTGGAAAGAACGCAAATGTCGGCGTCACTTCCTGACAGCATTACTGTTTACCTGATTTGATTTGAAGGCAACTCAATTTCTATATCACTGAGTTTATTGTGGTTTTTATCTTCTCCAGTTTACAATCGTAAGTCTACATTCAAAATAAAATAAAGTTAAGGCCTGATAAGGATAATGTCTCAAAGATGAAGACTTTGTCTATACGACTGAGTACATGCACTTAACACTATATCCCGATCATCCATCACAAACTGTTATTTAAATCATTGAAACGCTTCTGGAGAAATTAATCCTTTATATCGCTAAGCCCCTAATCTATTGTCTATTCTACTAACAGTGTAAACGTTTCGGAGATTACCACCTTGTTACATCACCATCACGTGGGCTAACAGACTCAGCTTGATGGAACCACTTTTTGCAGAGATGTGGACCTTCACAACGGTGCCCACTGGAGTAGAGGATGGGGCAGTAAGGTACACCGAGACATATCCTGCTCTGGTATTTTTCACCGTCAGTAAATTTTTGAACTCCACTTTCACATTGGCTGGTGCAGAAGATACTTTGACAGTAAATCTCTTGCTTCCACTGCCAGCGTAGTCGATGGCAGCTCGGAAAGATGATCGTTTACCTTTCTTGATGGTCAAAAGGCTCTGGTGGATCTGCGTACGGATGATAGCTTGTTGTGGCTTGATCTCTTCACGCGACATTCTTTGGAAAGCATTGCCACTGCTGGTCTTACCAGACAAACGGACCTTAAAGGCTTTGCCGGGAGGAAGGTCGAAAGTGGCTGCTTCATCTTTCACAGACAGCGACTTGACAATCGCTCCGTGTTCGTTGACGAGGTCGAATTTCAGTGAGGCCATGTTGAGACGTGAAACTTGTGGGATGACAATTTTGATGTTTGCTTTCTCCCCTAAAATGAATCAACATGACAAAGTCAGACAAGGAATGAAATAAATGTCTGAAGAAGCAAATTATAACTGTTTAATAGCTGTGCGTAATAATTACCAACGAGAGGATTAGATATCGGAACCACCATTTTGGATGGGCTGAGGGTCCTTACGAACAATTGCTCAAATTCGATGTTGGATATGGCGCTGGCTTTGATCTGAAAACAACAATAAGTTATCCAATAGTTACTTATATACTTACATAAATACTCGAATTAGCGCAAATATTATTATTCAAATACGACCTCGAGCTCCCTCCCATCCTTCGAACTTTGTCCCCTGAGGGCCAAATATTACATAAGCACCTCATCAAACAAAGACATAATAACAGAACAAACATTATTCACCAACAGCTATGTAGCCAAGTTCTCTTCTTCTGTCGTTTTTTTTTTTGTTGGTGATAAATTAAAACACTCCATTACACAATTAGATAAGTAAAATGCGACAGCGCACAGTGATAACTAATACTGCACTGTAGTGCATAATGTAGCCACAATTTGAAAAACAAAATAAGAGCCCCCTTGAAATAAGAGCCCCCTTTCGATTTAACGTCCCCTTGTGACTGAGCCGGAACATTTTAATGTTTAATTTAACATTTTAATTTTAAAATATGTAAACATTTATGTACAGTACTTACCTGATACGACAGGCCGCCGACATTGGAAGGCACTAACAGTCTCCACATTCCCTTGGCTGGATTGTTTATGAGCCACAGTTTGCCTTTGTTCATATTCAGTGTATGAGCCACCTTTGTTCCACTACCATCAGCAAGATTCACAAGGGTGTAGCGGGAGCGTGCTGAAATAGAAATAATCAACTTCGAAACACTCTCGTCCACAGGGAACGCGACGTCAGTTGAAGCTCGTTGCCACAAATTGAAAAGATCCCTTCGACGACGTCCACCTCCAGTACCACCAGACGAGATGATCGTTGATCCATCGAGGTCTGCTTTAACCAAGGCATCAGCGCTGCTTATTGCTGAAGCACTAGAGAAAAATAAGCCCAAACCACCAGTGTCTTCCATGATGGCTTTGTAATCAGCATTGTTTCCAGGATTTTGACATCCCTTTGTACTGAAGAAGAAGTGAACTGGAATCATGTAGTCCAGTGCGTACCCAATGGCATTATCCCTGTTGTATTCACCTCTGGTCTTTGGAGGGGCATCAGTGAACACGTACATTGGAGAACCTGGTAATGGTTCGCCAATCTTGATAGCATTAATGATTCCATTGAATGTCAACTCTGGACAGTCACCTCCTCCACGAGCCCTAAGACCATTGATTGCCGCTTCAAAGCCTGAGAGGCTTGCATGACCAAATTTACGGACAGGTCCAGAAGCTAAAAAAGATTGTAAATATCAAGTTCGACATACAATAAAAGGCATTAAAGTGCTACTTAGACGAAAATGGATCGAAGTTTAATTAAGCTGAAACTTCATTGAATAATTCTTCAAGGGTCTAATAATAACTAGTTAAAATCTTTTTTCGATATTCCAGAGGGAAGTACTATATTTTTATGAATCCTTAGAGGAGTCAGTGACGTCATCTACTCAACCCAACATTCAGCTCCATACATTTCTTTGTATTTTGTGAGTCAAAATATCTCAATGTTTTGTTCAGGTAACAGCTCTGCATTGAAAACAACTGGTCAGACAATCAATCCTAAGCACAAATAATGCAAGAAAACTCATTCACCCAAACTTTTAGCTTCATAGAAATACAATAATTCAAGAAACTAAACACAAAGAAATGTATGGAGCGAAGCTGTGTTGATTGTTAGGGTTGAGTAGATGACCTCACTGACACTTCTAAAGATTCATAAAAATGCAATACTTCCCATAGGAATTTTGAGAAAACACATTAACCAGTAATTGTATGGCTCTTTGAGATTATTTCAGTGAAGTTTCAGCTGAATTAAACTTCGATCGATTTTCGTCTAAGTAGCACTTTAACGATAGTCTTCCCAAAATTGAGACAAGAAGTATACCTGGATCGTTGTAGGGAGAGAGAATGTAATCCACTTTGCCCTTTCTCTTATAACCAGCAATGGCTTTAGCAATAGCTTTGGCCTGGTGGATTTCCTGCTTCATACTTCCAGTAGTGTCAATGGTGAAAATGAGTGAAACATCGCCATCCACAGCAAGGAAATCCTGATGATAAAAAGAAATAAATTTTACTGGAATGAAATTCATTACTTTAATAAATTTAATTATTTAATATTTCTGTATCATAAACCAAGACGGTACCTAGCGTGTATTGGGAAGTCAATAATATATAAACACATTATTCCACATATACTTACCTTGAATTTGTCACCTCCGAGTGTAACTTTGATTTGTTTAATAATCTTATCTCCATTTCCTTTGCAGTCTTCTTCCTTTGCAAGAATGAAGCCCATCATGGTTCGTGCATAGATATATCCCTTGTGATTCATCGAGTCTTTGATCCTTTTAATTAACATGTCTTTGTTGACCTTAACGTTCTTTGGAATTCCTTTTGCAGCTCCCATACCTTTGAAAGAAAAGAGTCATTTGTTACAATATTACATAAAACAGTTCTATTTACAATAGTCCCCTTCACAGTTCCCTGCGCCATCTTGAAAGGTAGCCGTACCTTTGCATCGAAGCGAGGCCAACGTTGACCTTGCAATGATAGAGACCTCTTTTTTGACACCTTGGATAATTATGCACATGTCTCTATCATGTCTCTATCATTGTAAGATCACCGTTGGTCTCGCTTCGATGCAAATTAGGGACGCCGGGCTACTTTTCAAGATGGCGCAGGGAACTGTGAAGGGGACTATTGTTAGTTCATAGACGTAAGCTATTCTGATTCGCTACAGCTCAATATGGCCATTGATTAGAATGAACTGAGATTGACTCTCTACAAGACTATAACACTCGTTCTTCGCCTCGAGCGACTCTTTTGTTTCTTTAGTGCTTAGCATCCTCCCGCGCTCATCTAAAACTCGACAGATGCACGTTCATCGATCATTTAACATCATGCGCGAACTATTGATATTTATAAAAAAATGTAAATGTATATTTCAATAAATTCACGTGGTTGGGACAGTACTGTTTAAAAAATAACTTACTCTTGACAACTTGGAAGAGTGCTCCAACTAGATGGTTGTTGATCACCACACTTCCCTTTGGAAGTGCATCCAGTACGTACTGAACAATGTCATCAATGCTGCAGGGCACTGTAAAAATAACGTTATCAAAGAATAAATACATTTATTGTTTAAGAATAGGATCAAGTAAAATGAAAATAAATATGTTTACTTGGTTTGCACTTCTTGGTATTGCAAGCTCTAGCTTCATTAGCTGGTCCAACACAATTAATTCCTCTATGGGCAGGTTTCGGTTTGGTACAAGTACGAGTTCTTTTCTGTGTTCCACCACCACACTTTTTGCTGCAGGCTAGCCAGGCAGAGAATGCGCTCCATCCACCATTTACTGCAATTATAATTATTTCATTTAAATCTCTATTCGTCTTATAAAATACATACAAGACGTACTATATATATTATATATTTATTTATCATAATACACCATGGCCACTTCGCGGTTCTGTTCAGTAGCCACGAACAGTAATACAAAGTCGATCGAGGTTGCATGGTATTGATGTTTTCATACATTTACTGTATAGTACTAGTTGCTCAATGCCACATGCGACTTGGAAAATAGCACTAACATTACTCAGTTACATTCTAGTATTCTAATAGCACTAAGTACTAAATTATAATGAATGAATAGCTTACTTGGGCACACGTTCCGATTGCATTTACGGCTTTGTACAGCTAATCCAGCACATTTCCTTCCACCATGGGCAGGTTTTGGTTTGGTGCAGGTACGTTTTCTTCTTTGGGTTCCACCACCACACTTTTTGCTACAAGCTGACCATTTGGAGAATATGCTCCATCCACCATTAACTAAGTTCAATAAAGTGATTATTTATAAAACTCTGCCACAAATATTTGTTTTGTATTTGTATATGAGTGTCAAAGAGAGTAAAGAGGACATGAAAAAAAAGTAAAAAAAGTAAAGACTATCATGAAATGTGACTCAATAATTCATCTAATGAAATGAAAAGACCTGCACGGTGAATACAATTTACAAACCTCTGCAGCGTCTATTCATGCATTTACGGCTTTGTACAGCTGATCCAGCACATTTCTTTCCACCATGAACTGGCCTAGGTTTGGTGCAGGTACGTTTTCTTGTTTGGGTTCCTCTATTACACACTCTGCTACAAGCTGACCATTTGGAGAATGCGCTCCATCCACCATTAACTAGTACTAAGTTCAATAAAGTGATTATTTATAAAACACTGCCACAAATATGTGTTTCACATTTGTATATGAGTGTCAACGAGAGTAAATAGAACATGAAAACAAATAAAAAAATTAAGAATATCATGAAATGTGACTCAATAATTCATCTAATGAAACTTTAACTTTAACTTTATTGTGTTCACTTATAAATTACATTGAGATATATGCATATCTGTGTATACAGATAAACATATATAGATGTGTACATGTATATAATTTAATGTTGGAATTGAGCACAGATGAAAAGACCTGCACGGTCAATGTAATTTACAAACCTTTACAGGACTTGGTGTTGCATTTACGGCTTTGTACAGCTAATCCAGCACATTTCCTTCCACCATGGGCAGGTTTTGGTTTGGTGCAGGTACGTTTTCTTCTTTGGGTTCCACCACCACACTTTTTGCTACAAGCTGACCATTTGGAGAATATGCTCCATCCACCATTAACTAAGTTCAATAAAGTGATTATTTATAAAACACTGCCACAAATATTTGTTTCACATTTGTATATGAGTGTCAAAGAGAGTAAAGAGGACATGAAAAAAACTAAAAAAGTAAAGACTATCATGAAATGTGACTCAATAATTCATCTAATGAAATGAAAAGACCTGCACGGTGAATACAATTTACAAACCTCTGCAGCGTCTATTCATGCATTTACGTGTTTGTACAGCTGATCCAGCACATTTCTTTCCACCATGAACTGGCCTAGGTTTGGTGCAGGTACGTTTTCTTGTTTGGGTTCCTCTATTACACACTCTGCTACAAGCTGACCATTTGGAGAATGCGCTCCATCCACCATTAACTAGTACTAAGTTTAATAATAATAATAATAATAATAATAATAATAATAATAATAATAATAATAATAATAATGAATTGAAAGTATTTAACTTCGTCAGGCAAAAGAAATAGACGACAAACGCGTATTCATTCCAATTAGATGGAAAATACTGCACCCTAACATCAAATTCCCCAAAGAGCGTAAAGTAATCGAAGCACTTGAAATAAGAAAACAATCAACAAACATTATGAATGGCTGTGTAGGCAGGTTTCTCTGCATATAACTCAGTACATTGTTATTACTATTCCCAGGACACCACATCTATTTACTGTATTGTAATTATTAAGCATTGTTCAATCAACTAATACCACCTTACTAATACCAACTTACTATTCAAATGTAAGTTATTTAGAGAGTGATTTTCAGTTTAAAATATACCACTGATGAAGCCTTCACCGGCGAAACGTCTGAATACGCATTTGTCGTCTATTTCTTTTGCCTGACGAAGTTAAATACTTTCAATTCATTTATTACCAGGCATGGCATCCAATAACTGTTCTTCAATAATAATAATAATAATAATAATTTATTATTTTAATAGCGCCTTTTCCAAAGCTCTAAGGCGCTTAACAATAAAAAGAATCATTATTTACTAATTAAAAAACTTACTCTATATGAATATTATATAAAATTAAAAAACTTATCATTTCCGTCTCTATTCAATGTTTCTCTCTAATAAATTATTTTTATAAAACACTGTCACAAATATTTGTTTCACATTTGTGTATGAGTGTCAACGAGAGTAAAGAGAACATGAAAAAAAAATAAAAAATTAAGAATATCATGAAATGTGACTCAATAATTCATCTAATGAAATGAAAAGACCTGCACGGTCAATACAATTTACAAACCTTTACAGGACTTGGTGTTGCATTTACGGCTTTGTACAGCTAATCCGGCACAAGGCTTTCCACCGTGGGCTGGCTTAGGTTTGGTGCAGGTACGTTTACTTGTTTGGGTTCCACCACCACACTTTTTGCTGCAGGCTGACCAGGCAGAGTGTGCACTCCATCCACCATTAACTACGGGAATAAACGTACATTCAAAATAAAGATAACTTAACTATTAAAACTTCGTAAAATACGATGCTTTTATTTCTTGGAGAGAGTCCATCTTTTTCAGGAAAATGCTGTAAAAGTTAAGATAACTAAATTCCTACCGGATATAACGAAAAATGGCGGGAAATAGAACACGCGGACTCCGAATTTCCAAATATTGGAGGGGTAATATTTGTTATTATGAGATGTAAATGATGTACGTATGTAATTATGATAATTGTGAATTGAAGTTAACCAAACTTCACATACGTGATTTTGGGACTCAGAAAAAATCTGAGCCCCAGATGGGATTTGAACCCATGACCCTCCGTTTTCTAGTCGGATGCTCTAACCACTGAGCTACTGGCACTCTATGGTGAGCTAGTATATTTTTTCTGAGTCCCAAAATCATGTATGTGAAGATTGTTAACTTCAATTCACATTTATAATATGTGTTATGTTTGTGAACGTTTTGATAAAATTACTATATTCAGTTAGAGAAAATAAAATCTACCAATTTAAATTAGCTAGTGGCACGAACTTTTGGGACACCCTGTTATTCCCACAAATATTAAGACTCTTAGAATATGTGTACTTGCGCATGTCTACAATAAGCCCCGACGTATCTGCGCGGGCTGAAATGTATATTTTAGGTCCTTCAAACAAATTACATAAACTGTGTTTTTGCAATACTTTTTGTTTATTGTAATATGGCAATGAAGGAAATGCAGCAGTTTTCCAAACACACCTGGACAGGGCTTCTTGGCTGGACATGCTTGCTTTGTGGACGTGGTCTTCAGCTTCACGTTGTATGATGGACACTTAGGACGAGTGTCTTTTGCCAGTATCAGCTGCAACTTTTCACCCGGACCGCATGCTTTGTAATGACAGGCAGTCCATTCTGAATGGTATTAAATGAGATTGTTAAGTTAAAATTACTTATATTTAGTAGCAGTAATAGTAATTAGATTAATGTCTATGCTTACCATTCTTCAGATGGTACATATAATTGGACCATTATTATAATAATCCTTAGTCAAAGATCAATCTGTCGGTATATGCTTACCGTCTTTCAGATGGTACATGAAGTTCGACCAGTGAGTTCCAATGCCATATTCGCCTTGAACTTTGCAATTGTCCTTACAGCCATGTTTATCGTACGTTTCATAAGCATCATTGGAGCCCCAGCATTCACTCCAGTACTGGACACCGAAGTAATCATAGCCTTGTTTCTCTGCTTCTTTGCGGCACACTTCGAATAAATGTTTGTAGTCACTGGTAGACACGGCTTTGAAGTAGTGGGGCATGGCTCGATCCTTTGCATCTGCGTAGCATCCAAGAGGTTCCCATTCTACAAAACAATTATTTGAGTCAAACTTAAATCAATTATTTTAATATATTTACGAAACTATATAGGAATGCGCAATTGAGTTTGGAATATTCACTCCGAGTAACCCCTTTTCCGTCAATATTCTAACTGTGACTAACAACCAGCGAAGACAGAGTATGGAATATCTAACAACTGAATAAATAAAATAAATAATATAACAATAATATAACAATATTGAATGCCGCAACATTGTGTAATATGAAAGGAATAGTGGAGAGTCGTTTACAAATGTATGTGAAAATAAACAGAGGCACACACCCTTTTAAATGTTAAATTATATAAATATGTTCTCCTTGCGTTACTACTTCTTTCCTAGACTGATTCCATAAGTCGGTCTATTCGCTCTTTGTCGATTCTGACTTTCGCTCACCAACCGACTTATAACACTTCTTGGTTCATTTTGATCGGAGTCGCCACTATACGGCGACCTCCAATCACGTCGCTCGTTATATGGTCTGATAAGATTTGAACCAATCACAGAACAGTTCTTATTGCTCTAAATTACTTCCGTTGTGAACTCTTCAAAGATTCAAAAGATCATTCCGAAGCCATTTTGTGAGCCATGTTTAGTGAAACTCTGGAAGGAAAAGAAAGGATTTCCTTAAAGGATTTGGAAGAGAGTCAATCGAGAGGGCTATTTTCAATCGGAATATGCATTTGTTTGTGTTCCTAGGACCGCCGTTCAAAGCATTTCTTGTGGGAATTCACTCGATAACGGCCGACTGACGGGCCGTCGAAAAGTCGGGCTATAAATTACACCGACTAATAGACACTGCAACTCTAAGTTTGGTTTGGACTTTGTTCGACAGCTGGAGGAAAATAAACTGCTTTCTTTTTGTCTTTCTTTGTGTCCTGCATGTGATTCACCACGTTAGAATGGTCAGACTCGGTCGAAGTAGCATTTTTTTATAATTGTCCGTGTCATTCAGTTTCTCGAACAGATTTGTAAAGCTTTTATTTTAAACGTCCAGTCATTCTCTGTATTCACACATATACATTGCTCATAGGAAAATGACCCAGTCTTACAGATTCGAATAATATTTTTAAATATTTATTCAGAATTCTGGGACGGCAACATACTTTTCGCTGAAATCTACGAGTCTGGAATTTCACTTCCGCTAATTATTATTCATCAGCCTCGTTTTCGTTTGTACAGAAAAATAGTAAAAGTGTGATAAGTCGCTAGGTGAGCGACCTCCAGGGTAAAAGAGCGAAAACAGCGACTTATGGAATCAGTCTACTACTTTCCTCGATCGAAAGACAATTGATTGCTGATTTACTGATAAGAACTGATTATTCTGCGTGTCCATTAACAACTTACCAGCAGCTTGACAGCCACAAATGGCCATCAGCCCAACCAAAACAATCCACATCTTGCTGTATCTTTTGGCAAATGACTGTCTAAAGAGGAAGAGGAGATCAGGGGTGCTTACCATTTACTCGGAAAAACCGGACATTCCGGTTTAAGAAAAAGGTATGTGTCATTCCGATCGGAACGTACCGGAGCACTCGGGTCTAATGGTACACGCGTCTACAAAAAAAATGAAAAGAGCGGGAAAAGTGGATTACCTCAATCGCTAGACCGAGTTTTCCGAAACTCTCTGATCGGAATGACACATGTAAACGGTAAGCATCCCAGATGTGTCAGAACTAGGAAAGAGTTCCGGTATCAAATGAAAACTCCTTCTTTACGACAGAAGAAAAAACAATTTAGTAATTAAAGCAATAATGTAAAGATGTGCAACAAACTGGAACAAGTAGAAAACATAAACCAAATGAAGAAAAGGAGATATGGAACAAGTAGAAACCGTAGAAAGCATAAACCAAATGAAGAAAAGGAGATATGGAACAAGTAGAAAACATAAACCAAATGAAGAAAAGGAGATATGGAACAAGTAGAAAACATAAATCAAATGAAGAAAAGGAGATATGGAACAAGTAGAAAACATAAACCAAATGAAGAAAAGGAGATATGGAACAAGTAGATCAAGAAAACATAAACCAAATGAAGAAAAGGAGATATGGAACAAGTAGAAAACATAAATCAAATGAAGAAAAGGAGATATGGAACAAGTAGAAAACATAAATCAAATGAAGAAAAGGAGATATGGAACTTAACAAGTAGAAAACATAAATCAAATGAAGAAAAGGAGATACGTAACAAGTAGAAAACATAAACCAAATGAAGAAAAGGAGATATGGAACAAGTAGAAAACATAAACCAAATGAAGAAAAGGAGATATGGAACAAGTAGAAAACATAAACCAAATGAAGAAAAGGAGATATGGAACAAGTAGAAATTATTAGAAATAATTTAACAGAAACAAGACATAAAAGAATAAAATAATAGGAAAAGGTAGAAACAGATGAGAGAATGTGAAAGTTAACTTACTTGTTATTTGCCAAGGCTGTGAACAGAATCTGTGTGATTTTGTAACCAACTTTCACCCTTATTTATACCAGACAACAATGCTCTAATTAGTGATTTACCACTTTTCTGTTATAACAAAATGTATGATATTAATTTTATTGACAAAAGGGATGTTAAACGTTTTTATTTTATTTTCAGACCATTGATTTGTTTTAATTGCCATTGGTTTTTATTGCAAAATACTTCTTGCTCATTCGACACGATATCATAGCATACAACTATGGATTGAGTTTTTATATGAAATTATATACAGTCGAGCCTCTCCACAACGGCAACCTCAGGACGAAATTTTGTGGCCGTTGTGTAGAGGTGGCCGTTGTGTAGAGGTGGCCGTTGTGTAGAGGTGGCCGTTGTGGGGAGGTTAGAATACCTTGGCCCCGGTTGCACGAAAGGTGAACAGCGCTATCCACCGGATAAATCCTATCCAACGGGAAAAAATATTGGATAACTGCATCAGTTTTTTCCGTTGGATAAGATTTATCTGGTGGATAGCGCGCTATTCACCTTTCCTGCATCCGGGGACCTGGCCGTTATAGAGAGGTGACTGTTGTGGGGAGGTAGCCGTTAGTAGAGGTTCGACTGTAATAAAGAATAAAGAGCAACTCAGAAGTATTCCAAACTCTAAGAACAACCCTTTGATAATAGTAACCAACTTTATTTACTGAGGCTAAACACGTAATTATAACAGTCATGGACTGATGAACTTGTGGCCCTCCACAAGTTTGTCTCAAGTGGTCTAAACCACGGTCTTTCACCTTTGCACTGTTTGTATAGTTTTCAGTGTCTACCTTTCTCCAAACTATCCCTGCCAGTTTCTACTTTAACGATTAACCAAGGAAAGAAGAGAAATATCCAACTGCTCGCTCACCTGTCGTTTGAAAATTAGCAGCTGATAGCCATGACCATTCATTGTTTGCCGACAAAGATTTAGATTCATTATCAAATGGTTGTTAATTGAGTAACTTTGCTTAAACCTTCCAAAGTTTCCAATTATCTTAAATCGATTATGGCAACTTATAAAAAGTCAATGGCAAGTGATTGCTTTTCATTCCATCTAGGCTCTCATTGGTCAGTCTGATAATTGTGTTAACAAGAAATTAGCAACATTCTTTGACTTACCATTGGTTACGGTAGCATCACTTTTAACTTTGTAGCTTCGCGTATATTTCTTCTCTTTGATGTTTTTTTATATTGTTATTATTATGTGTTATATATTTTTATATATTTCGTGTGATTGAACTGGACTCCGTGCCGTAACCATGGATCGCCATGATATTTCAGGATTTCCAACAAACACGTGCCATAACTGTCCTGTGCCGCGATAGTGTCGTGAACCGATAATTACTAAGTCTGCTCTATTAATTATGTACGTGTATACCGTCTAGACAACGTTTTTATTATATTTTGTAAAACAACCAACATTTAGAATAGTATTTAGAATACCGTATAACTCTAATCAGAAAATAGCGGTACCGAAAGCAACGTTCATTTTGTACTCTTCTTTTTATTAAACCACAAAAATAAGAGTCATCCGGTCGTACCCGTGGAAGTAAGAAAGTTACTAACAAAATTACCGAAACTAATGAAACTAATTATAAGAAAGTTACCAACAAAGTTATCGGTCCCTATTAAACTAAGAAAGTTACTGACAAAATCGAGTCCCAATGAAAGTACAGTAGAACCCCGTTATCTCGAACTCCCATGGGAATCGATATATTGTTCGATATAGCGGGGGTTCGAGATAACCGATAGCAATTGATTGAAAAAGCGACCCAAGGGAAATGGGTTTGTGTTTGAGATAACGCCGGGGGTTCGAGATAACCGAGTTCGAGATACGGGGGGTTCTACTGTACCAATCTCATCGAAGGTAGTAGTCCCTTTAAAACTTTCCATGAAGATATATACCAGTATAAAAGCTGAAAATATACTTTACCATCGAAGGCCATTGTCTAATAGTCATACCGTAATGAGGGTTTATCACGTAATTTCAAAACTTATAGGAGACATAGGACAAAAAAGGTTTCGAAATTTTGTATGAAAACCTTTGTTGGTAGGCAAGAGTTGCCTACCAGCGTAAATTTCCAAAGGTTTTCATATAAAATTTCGATTTTTGAAAATTCATATCTTCGCAATTTGTTTCCAAACTTCACATTTTTTACTAATTTCAACGAGCTCTTTCAAATTCCAGCTATGATAAAAATATTTTTGTCCAATGAGTTTTGAAATTACATGATAAACCCTCATTAGTTACCGAATAATACAAACACTACTTTCGATGTATCAGGTACAAACATTTAGAAACATTTTGATTGTTGATAAGAACTACGATAAGTATAGAAATGAGATATAAGTGATGAGGAATAAACCGAACAAATGTTCAGAAAAAAATAGACGCCTCGAGCGGGACTTCGAACCCACGACACCCCGATTTCATGAAAGGCACGTGCTACAGTTTTATTTGTTACGTACGCCGTTAATAACCTAATACTACCAAGATACAAATCAGAAAACTGCTGTATCTTAAGCGGTTATAATAAGCTTAGTTTTCTGATTTGTACCATGCATGGTCAAGCGTTCAAGTGTAAACACGGCATTACTACAATCAGCTTGTTGTCATGTTACGCGTCCTCTTTGTCGCGGTTATTTGACAAACCTGAGTGTTTTCGGAAACTAGTTATAATAAAAAATAATAATAATCTTTATTTAATGTGTGTTACAAATACAGCAATAAGGGCTGGTTTGCAATTTGGCCAACAACTAAGGTTTCTATATTAGTTATACTTATATTCTTATTCTAGTTTTTACAGTTACTAAAGAGGAAACATTACTCTCTAGCAACCAATATAAGCGTTAGGCATTTTGATTGACAGACCAAACATAATGGCCAATCACTGGTCAATCCAAGTATGCAACGGTTGTTGCGCATTGAAATCCGGCATACACATTCTCTGATCTGACACAGTCTCACACTAGATAGATAGATGCCTTTATTTACACAGGGTAGCTCAATCAGTATTTACAAAGCTGTAAAAAACTGTTATCAATAGAGGCCCTAAAATAAAATACACTAATAATATAAATACTAAAACTAAATAAATACTATGTTAAGAGATAAGAATAAAATAGCATATTGACCTCACGTTCTAAAGTAGTAGCACTGGTTCCACTTTGAATACAGACTCAAGGACGGTGGTCCAGTAAGCAACCCCTTCTATCAACCACACCTTCTAAGTAACGTACTCTCTATTTTAGTTCAGCTGCCTTCCAAGCTGTTGACTTATGCCCCGTTCACACCGAAGATAAAACACGTTTTAAAGAGGTTTAACTACATAGGTTTAGAAAATAATCTACAAACGCCATTCAACATTTGGCAGAAAACTGCTAGTAAACTGTCCTTTGTGTTGTATTGTATGAATATCAGCTGATAGCTTGATGCTTGTGAAATTAGATGCTCTCAGATTATAGAAGCTAGAAAAACTCAATTTAACTAATCTTTTGGTGTGAATGGGGCATTAATTAGTTACACTGTAAACCTGAACCACTAGTAGCCAATAAAGACGACCAAGCAAAGATACAGCTGTTGATAGGCAGGGATACACTTGAAATAATAAAGATTCGAGCCTTTAAACAGACAACCTAAATTTCATAAAGATTCAAACGTCAGTTCTTCGTCGCAGTTTATTTATCCTCTTGTTTAATGGAGGAATATAAGTATTATTTAAAGCTCATGTACTCGCACGTAAGCCCGTTCACGCATACACATTAGCCGAGGTCGGACCTTAAAGTGCCTATGAAATGAAAATGTCGATCCTTGTTTTATTGTACATTATTGTTGTTTGGTCTTTCTCTGAACATTTGCTGTATTTAAACATCGACTTTGATCATGCGAACATTTTCTTTTCGCGGTTCGAAAATTATCATTTTCAACCAAAATGTGCGACAGGAGACTGGGCTCTTGACAATGGCTCGGTGACGTCAAGAGGTTGTGCATGGCTTTGTTTGCACAACTCTTGACGTCACATTTCTATAGTTTGACCGAGCGGGAATTGTCGCACTTAGAAACCCAAAATTCCCAACTTCGTGCGCGAAATAAAAAATGTTCCCGTAGTTCAATTCACTTTTTATTAATGCCATGTAAACAAGCAAATAGTAATCTTTCGTAGTAGCAAATAAAAACGGGGTCTGTTTTTTCATTTCATAGGCACTTTAAAGGAGAACTGTAGCCTAAATTTATCTTTAAATAAAAACAAAGAGAATGTTGTGTACATTCATTTTCTGAAATAATTTCCAATTGTTTTTATTTTTATGGAGAAGAAACTTGAGTTTGAATTGTAAATTAAAAAGACATGGATAACCGCTGATTTGAGCGCGGCTCACTTCAGTAGTAGACCTCCTTAGCTTGTATGCAAATTGCCCATTTCAGATCATGTGATGTAAACACTGATATTCTCTGGAGAATTGTTCCTTTATATTTCTGAAATATATTCGTTCATATTGAAAAGACTAATTCTCCAGAGAATATCAGTGTTTACATCACATGATCTGAAATGGGCAATTTGCATACAAGCTAAGGAGGTCTATTATTCCCCATGTCTGACGTCACCTATCCCAAGGGAAAGTGCAATCACAATGTAGAGTAATTATAAGTATATTGTATTTTCTTGTACCCGAAAAAATGTGGTAAGCGGATATTACTATTCCCCATAAACGACGTCACAAACAAAAAGATTTGAGCCGACGGTAAAACGGCAAAATGGCGATTGATATTCCATATTGAACGTAAATTATGTTGATATCTAAGAATGATTTGCAAAAATTAATACTCAAGTAATGCTAATATAAGACATATCTAACTTTCTTGAGAAAATAAATTTTGTCTTCAGTTCCCCTTTAAGCATCGAGGACGGGGACGTGAGGACGACGGCAGAGAAACGTTAACAATAGCGCTAATTACAAAATTCAATAACTTCTTGTTGGAATGCATGAAATGAGCTCGATTTGGTCTTAACTTCAGGCGTTCTGTGCTAAACTACAACGTGAAATGCCTATGTTTGACGTTGTAAAGAGAACGAGAACGTCAGTTCATTATTTGTACAAAATTTCGCTGTTAGTGTGAATTGTGGAGATTGAAAAAATAGCATTATTTGAGTTTGCTTAGTTCAAATGTAAATACTTTTTTTTAATCTGGATTTTCTCAGTTTTGTTAATTTGATAAGAATCCGGCGTTCAAAACGTCAGACAACTGAATCAATCCAGTCAGTCTTATACAACATCGATTCGTGGCTGTGGCAATCTCAGGGACATCGGAGTACCCTTTAAAGGGGCGGGGGAGCTGGATATACTAGTATATATCAGACAACAACATGTTGTGATAATTTGAATCTAAGTTATAGTAGTAATAAATATATAGCAGGTAGTAATAACACACTAACATACTAACTCCTCGTGATTGTAAGCTGCTCGGCTGCCATAGGTGCCTTCATATGCAGCCCGAAAAAGTCCTCCATCGGTTGTAAAGCGCATTCAGACAATGTGAAATGCGCTATATAAGAACCGACTTATTATTATTATATTATTAATAGCAACACATGCATACTTCATCAAGTCTTTATTCATGTATCTAACAGATAATTTACCCGAACCATTTTTAACAGGAAAATCCCGACCTAAGATTTGACGATATTTTAATTAACCACATTTCCTACCAGCATCTGTTTCCTACCGAATATTATATCCCAGTAAACCTTAACGTTATCATAGCCAATGGTAGACATATGCGTCTTTTTAGATCACCATTACGTGGGATAGCCATGGCAACCTTATGCCTCCACTTGTTGCAACAATGTGCACCTTCACAACGGTACCCACTGGAGTAGAGGATGGGGCAGTAAGGTACACCGAGACATATCCAGCTCTGGCTTTTGTCACCGTTATTGAACTCCTCAAGCTAACTCTGACATTGGATGGTGTGACTGATACTTTGACAGTAAATCTCTTGCTTCCACTGCCAGCGTAGTCAATGGCAGCTCGGAAAGATGATCTTCTACCTCTGTTGATGGTCAAAAGGCTCTGGTGGATCTGCGTACGGATGATAGCTTCTTGTGGCCTGATCTCTTCACGTGACAATCTTTGGAAAGCATTGCCACTGCTGGTCTTACCAGACAATCGGATCTTGAAGGCTTTGGCGGAAGGAAGGTCGAACGAAGCAGCTTCGTCTTTCACTGACAGGATATTAAAGCTTCTTTCGTGTTCATCAACCAGGTCGATTTTCAATGAAGCCATGTCCAGTCGTGAACTGCGAGGAATGACAATTTTGACATTTGCTTTCTCTCCTACAAATAGATGTAGATGAAATAGGATATGAGATCATTATGAAGAGATAGAACATTGTGTTTTTGTAAACAAGGATTTCTTTCATTACCAACGAGAGGATTGGATATCGGAACCACCATTTTGGAAGGATTGAGAGTCCTGACGAACATTTGTTCAAATTCGATGTTTGATATGGCACTCACTTTGATCTGTGGCAAGAAGTTTGTAAGAAAATCAACCAAATCCACAAACTAGCAAACTAGCAAATACACAATTAACCAATCAATCAATCAAACCAGGCGCAGACAACCACATATTAAATATACACCTATTCCAAAAATCGTTGTCCGGGCCGAAAGCATCAAGCAAGAAGCTAACGACCGCAAAAGACTTTGGGAATCTCCTAATTAATTAATTTATCCATGGTACTTGAGAAGTTATCCCTACGAGCGTTGAATAACAATCATTTGGAACTATTCGGCCATTTGAAAATGCATGTTATTCAAATGTCTACGGATGAATAAATGAATAAGGAGAAAGTCCCAATGCCCTTTGCGGTCGTGAGCTTGTTGCTTTCGGCGCGGACAACGATTTTTGGAATAGGTGTATACAAGAGAAAATGAGGTAAGAGAAGGAATCCCTGGTACCCCATCATGTGATCCGTTAATTCTATTTTTAGAACTCGATCTATTTTTAGCTTTAGTTACCATGCCCGCGCAACCAAAATACTCAACCTTACCTTGGTTTTTCCTTTCAAAAACTTTTTATTTTTTGTCATTAAAAAGAAAAGCGAAAGACTACACAGCTTCTGCTCCAAGATAACAAAGCAGTGGTCGTACGATTTCTACGATGTTTTAATACGTGCAAAGTCTGCAAACGACCTGAATAAGAATACAACTCTCGGCTGAGAAATGCCACAATTTAATTCGCTACGACTCATTGAAGGATTTTACGAATACTCAGGCGAATTGAGCAAAATTAAGGTGCTACAAATATAAACTACACAACGGTCAAAGTCAAAGCAATCACGAAAACAAACTATATTGTTAATGTGGTCTTACCGGCACTTGTATTCAACAATTACGAAGTCCAAGCTTTATTCTCAGGTTGGAAAACACGAAAGAAACTTTACAAAAGCCAACATCACCAAAACCTTGAAGCACCAGCCATATTGTGGTCATGAAAATTTAATTCAAGAACAAGCATCTCCATCTGCAGTCCTACAAGACGGCTACAACAAAACAATTCCTTGGACTTTTCGGTTTTCACTGTCGAAGCACATGGCAAAATGAAGCCGTTTCGTCTCAAGTGTCCCAAATTCACAATAATTTCAGTCAAATCCAAAAATCCTTTATTGAATTTTCGAAGTAAAAATATGTAAAATGTTCGAGAAAGTTGAGAAGATTTTCTTCGCTCACTTCGCTCAATTTTGACTTTTCATATCAAAACCGTGCGTAACGGCCTCCGCAGCCTCGCCTTATATGATCTGACCAATCACGTTCCGTTCCCAAAATATATTGAGCATTCTAAAAATAGAATTAACGGGGCACATGATGGGTCAAGAGCCCAATACGGGAGATTTCTTCTCTTACCTCATTTTCTCTTGGTGTATGTTTATATTTAATTCAGGTGAAGTTCACCGGTGAAACCAAGATAGTGCTCTACAATGAAGTAGCGGTTTAAACCAATTTGTGGACTACTCAGTTTTTGAGTACATAGATTTGTAATACAAATCTGTTTCGTAGACCGACGTGAAGTCAGTCCACTCTTCAGTTAATCTCCACATAGTGTATAGAGATTAACTGAAGAATGGACTATTTATATTATATCACTAGCACTGTTACGTTTATAAACATCTGTTTGAAATGCCATCATTACAATACATAGCTCTTGCCAAATAGCAAGTTACATTATTTCATCAGCCAAACGATCTATGGTTGGCACACCTAACACTAATGGCTTATGTTACTTTGAGCATCGCCAAGGAGAGACCAAACAACCATCTGAGCGATCAAAACTCAACCACCAACTAACCAAGCAACCTATACACCAAACGATATAAGCAAATAACTATGCAACTAACCAAACAAATCAACCAGCTAGCCATCCAGATATTCATCCACCCGCCCATTCAATCTTCACCCGGACAAATAAGCGGCAAATTATTTAGCCATTTACTGTACCTGATATGACAAACCTCTAACACTTGATTCCACGGCAATACGCCAGTTTCCAGTGGGTGGGTTGTTGATAATCCACAATTTCCCCTTGTCCATACGCATTGTGACTGGAACATTCCTACCTCTAGAATCGATCAGGGATACTCCATTCTCGTTGTAGGATACAGTTATGGACACAATCAGCTTGTTTACGGTGTCGTCTACAGGGAAAACGCTTGAAACACGCTTGAATAAGCCTAAAAGGTCTCTTCTTTTTCTTGCACCAGAGCCTTTTCCTGAAGATAATATTGACGAGCCATCCAGGTCAGACTCAACTAAAGCATCCACTTTGCCAATGGCTGAAGCGTCACTGAAACTTAAACCCAAACCACCAGTATCTTCCATGATGGCCTTGAAGTCAGCGTTGCTCGATGCTGAAAATCGACTGCAATAACCTCCAGGATTCGTGAAGAAGAAGTGAACTGGAATCATGTAGTCCAGTGCGTACCCAATGGCATTATCCCTGTTGTAGTCGCCTCTGGCCTTTGGAGGGGCATCAGTGAACACGTACATTGGAGAACCTGGTAATGGTTCTCCGACCTTGATAGCATCAATGATGCCATTGAATGCCAATTCTGGACAGTCACCTCCTCTATAAGCTCTGAGACCATTGATTGCAGTTTCAAAGCCTGCACGATTTGTGTCTTTAAATTTACTTACGGGTCCAGATCCTATTTAAAGACAAAAATAACAACTCAACTTAATGGCAATCAAAGCAACCCCTCTACGAAACCAAGCGAAAAGAAACGTAATGGAATGAAATGGAATGGAATGAAAACTCACCAGGATCATTAAATGGAGAGAGAATGTAATCCACTTTGCCTTTTCTCTTGTAACGGGCAATGGCTTTAGCGATGCTTTTAGCTTGTTGGATTTCTTCTTTCATACTTCCAGTGGTGTCAATAGCAAAGACCAGCGACACATCACCATCCACGGAAAGGAAATCCTGAAAGTGTCGTAGAATGATAAAGAAAAAAATTACGGAGAATATCATATGTACTTATCGATAGATAGATACATACATACATATAGACAGACAGACAGACCGATGGATGGATGGATGGATGGATGGATGGATGGATGGATGGGTGGATGGGTGGATGGATGGATGGATGGATGGATGGATGGATGGATGGATGGATGGATGGATGGATGGATGGATGGATGGATGGATGGATGGATGGATGGATGGATGGATGGATGGATGGATGGATGGATGGATGGATGGATGGATGGATGGATGGATGGATGGATGGATGGATTGTTTATTAACTCCAAATGGAACAGGAGACTATTGAGACTAAACTTGTAGGATAATATTTACGGAAATATGTCCAGTTATCTTAATTACGTGCCGCGTCTAATTGGTAGCATCTATAGAACAGCGCACTTTTACGTCCCAAAACAATTCCTCTGCTGTGACATTTCTTGCGTTTTGTCCGTCTTTGATGCCATCTTACGCGAATGATGATAATGCTGTGTAGTTTTGAAATGGCTTCTCATCGCTCATTACAACGGATTCATTAGATATTTTGAAACATTTTGTTCCATTGTCCTCTATATCATGAATATCTAACGATAAGCATATATATGAGAAGCCATTTCGAAACCTCGTCAGCGTTTTACATGTCTCTTCCAGATTGCGGTTGACTCGCATTTGAGCGTAGTATGCATTGTGCTATAGAAAATAACGTAGTTAATGTCTATCATATAACTGTCAAAACGTACTTTAAACTTGTCTTCTCCGAGGGCGTCCTTGATTTCTTTAATTATTTTATCTCCAGTGCCATGACAATCGTCTGCCTTTTCCAGAATGAAGCCCATCATGGTTCGTGCATAGATATGTCCCTTGTGCTTCATCGAGTCTTGGATCCTTTTAATAAGCACATCTTTTTTGATCTTGACATTCCATGGAATACCCTTTGCTGCTCCCATGCCTGATGGGTAATCGATTTCCAAATTAAGTTTATTTTGTTCGGATAAAATGTTTGTGAATAAAAAGGTAATATTAGTTTGTTCTTACTCTTGACAACTTGGAAGAGTGCGCCAACTAGATGGTTGTTCACCTCAACACTTCCTGCTGGAAGTGCATCCAGTACATACTGAACAATATCATCGATGCTGCAGGGCACTGCGAAGACACGTAACAAAATTAGTAATGGATGGAAAATATGTTTGGTAATCATGAAATTCTCAGATGTCTACCAATAAAGGTTGCATGTGTACCATTATTATGGCATGGTGTTTAATTAAGCGACAATTAAGTGACAAAGCAACCAGAAGCTTCACCTCTCAAGCACGAGAAAGAGAATCAGTTATTCCTCAAATTGCAAAACACAAAATGATTGATCCAAACGGAGCCAGGAGTTACTGTTGTGATGGATTTATTGTATCTTAGCTTTTGTCGACAATGACATCATCAGAGAATAAGTAGTTACGTCACATTTAAGGTTGTATACCATTACTGTTGTGTTAGTTGAGGAACACGACAAATAATTCATCCTCCAGTTTCAAATCACTAAGGGGTGAAGAAATGAAGTGCCGCCGAGATGTTTAAACCGACTTCGAGAACTTTCGAAATAGAGTGCTTCTCACACCATTAATAAACTGAAAATGAAAGTTTACCAAATTTTCCCCTTCACAATATCCCCCTTTGAAAGGTAGCCGTGCCTTTGCATCGAAGCGAGTCCAACCGTGACCTTGTCCAAGGTGTTAAAAAAGGTCTCTATAATTGCAAGGTCACCGTTGGTCTCGCTTCGATACAAAGGCACGGTTACCTTTCAAGATGGCGCAGGGAACTGTGAAGAGGACTATTTTATGCTAATAAAGATCACATTTTCAGACCTCGTTCACGGTAGTGATTTCAGTTTATTTCATCCTCATGCATTATGATGATGATAATTATATGGTATTTGTTAATCCGACATGAGCAAGTTTTCCTTGACAAGTTTTCCTTGACAAGGAAGACTTGCTCGTGTAGAAGACAAAAACTTCGCCAATTTTTCCTTGTCAAGGTAAACTTGCTCGTGTAGATGACAAAAAAAATATCAATTTTTCCTTGTCAGGGAAACTTGTCAAGGAAAATTTGTTCGTGTAGATGCGGCTTTACTGTGTTTGACTGGACTAAGCCAGATATCCACTGCGCCAGAAAAACGGCGTTAAATCCACGAGGATATAAACAATAGTCCGGCTACTGACTCGCATTATATCAGGTAAGGGCAATCGCCGACTTACTAGGCTTGCATTTATCTTTATTACAGTCTCTTGATTCCTTTCCATCGCCAATACAATCCTTTCCGCCATGAGCAGGGGCTGGATTGGTACAAGTACGGGTTCGTGTTTGTGTTCCTCCACCACATTTCTTAGAACAAGATGGCCAGTCTGAATAATCGCTCCAGCCTCCATCAACTATGAAAATATTATATAGAGTTCAGACAAACCTTTCGTAAATGAAAAACCTTGTCAGTTAAGATGATCCCTTATTGGAACTGTTTCCGTGATTGCAAAATGAATGATTACTGTTCAGTTGAATAACAAATGTGGATTGCACGGGATTGCAAAATGTTCGCCTGTAAGAGTTTAGTCTACACGTATGGTGAGGAATGAGTGACTGCATTCTTTTCTATAGTTGTTATTATTATTATATTATTCTAGAGGCCTCTGGTCGTATTTCCATTCTTGGAACCCTACTACTACTATCATTCCAATATTACCTGGACACACGTTCTTATTGCATTCTCGCGTTTCTGCTGCTGGTCCAACACAGTCCTTTCCACCATGGGCAGGAGCTGGGTTGGTGCAAGTACGCGTTCTCCTCTGTGTTCCACCACCACAAGTCTTGCTGCAGGCTGGCCAGGAAGAGTATCCACTCCAACCACCATCAACTGAGTTCAAAATAGATCGAAGTTATATGTTATTAATATGATGTCCTTATAATAAATGTGAATAATGAAACGATACTAAAGTGAAAGGAACTCATAAAAAATATGAGTTCCAGATGGGAATCGAACCCACGACCTTCCGTGTTTCAACTCATTTTTCACATTTATCACTTCATTACGTTACACACCATATCTCATTACACATGTCCTTATAAGATTGATATCATTTAAGAAAACACTTATTGTCATAGACTTAGTGGGACAACACCTTTTTACAAACCTGAACAAGAGTTCTTATTGCATTCACGGGATTCCTCAGCTGGTCCAACACAGTCCTTTCCACCATGGGCAGGAGCTGGGTTGGTGCAAGTACGAGTTCTTTTCTGGGTTCCACCACCGCACTTTTTGCTGCAGGCTGACCAGGAAGAATATGCAGTCCATCCACCATCAACTGAGTTCAAAATAGATCGCAGTGTTATTAATGTGATGTCCTTATAAGATCATTTACGAAAACGCTTATTGTCATAGAGTCAGCGTCGAGGATACACTTTTTACACCAATTGACACATATTTCCAGGTTACGTATATTAATAACTCACGACCATCAGTATCCATCTACTATCGCTGGAAATTTACAAACCTGAACAAGAATTCTTATTGCATTCTCGCGTTTCCTCAACAGGTCCAACGCAGTTCTTTCCACCATGAGCAGGAGCTGGGTTGGTGCAAGTACGAGTTCTTTTCTGTGTTCCACCACCACATTTTTTGCTGCAGGCTGACCAGGAAGAGTATGCACTCCATCCACCATCAACTAATAATAGAATGTTATGTATATTTATGCAGGTTCACGAGTACAACAAAAACACCCATGATATATGTTAGTGAACATGAATCAAGATGAATGTAACTGACGTCTATATATTTGCATAAATTGTTGAAAGGTGTTAGTTCGTACTTGGGCACGCGTTCTTATTGCAAGCACGAGTTTCCTTAGCAGATCCAACACAGTTCTTTCCACCATGAGCAGGAGCTGGGTTGGTGCAAGTACGAGTTCTACTCTGAATTCCACCACCACACTTTCTGCTGCAGGATGACCACACGGAGTATGCAGTCCACCCACCATCGACTAAAAACATGTAATGTCATGCAAATAAACAACGCATTAAATATCAATGACGATAGTTTATTTAGTACCAGAATTACATCCCTAAAAATGAAAATATACAGTAATGTAACATGTTTTTGGTACAAACTAACTGAAATAACCATGAGGGCTAAAATAGCCAGTTAGCTGTCTATAATAAGTTATACAATTTTAGGTCATTGACAATATAATTACAACAATAGCAAAACAAATAGAGTGAAAGAAGAACAAAAACTACATGTAAAAGGGATAAATAATGACAAATGTCACTATATTACTTGAAAAAAAAAGAATTTTAAAGCTACCTTATTCCGATTAACAATTAATAGTACAAATATTGACACTGATCTGTACATATTGTAATTATATTATTAATATAATAAAGTTATTACAAAAAAAAAGAAAAAAAAAAAAAAAGACACTGATCTGTCTGGTACCTGGACATGCTTTAGCGTTGCATTTTCGTGTTTCTTCGGCTGGACCAACACAATCCTTTCCACCCTGAACAGGAACTGGGTTGGTACAAGTACGAGTTCTTTTCTGAGTTCCACCACCACACTTTTTGCTGCAGGCTGACCAGGCAGAGTATGCACTCCATCCACCATCAACTGCGGTGACAAAGTTCATATAAACAATTTCCCAATATATTTCAATAAATTGCTTGGGATGGTCAATAAAAAAATGTTTTCAACTCGTTCGACCGCTGCAGTGCAACAGCTGATTAACAATGACTTAACATTCGAAGCAAAATATGATAAAAATACGACAAAATGAGTCCCGTGAATCCTTATTCCTTCATAAATTGTGAACATTTCTTCAAAGGGAGCTCTTAACACATCATGGAATGCTCCAGACTCTTGCCCAACCTCTTCTCGAACTGTTTTTAGCCTGACTTTAATTATTTATCTTGAAATTTTGTCAAACGTTTGTGTTACCTTCGCAAGGCTTCTTGGCTGGACATGATTGCTTGACGGGCGAGGTCTTCAGCTTCACGTTGTATGAAGGACATCCCGAACGAGTGTCTTTTGACAAGATCAGCTTCAACTTTTCACCATCTCCGCATTCTTTGTATTCGCATTCAGTCCATTCTTCAACAAGCATAGATCAAACATGAGTTAACATTAATCGATTGGTTATATGTTTCATGTGGAGATAAGTCTACAAGCCCTGCTGAGAGTACGAGGGTAAATAAAGATAAACTTGTAGCCCACAGAACAGTCCTAATGCCAACACGCACTGGATAAACAAACCTTTCGGAGCCTTCATGACTTCATTATCAAGCTAAGGTGACGATTATAATTTTACTTTCTCTCGGTAGGAATGTTAAAAATAAATCTGAAATTTGATTAAAAAAGTTTTTATTTTTTTTTTAAATCTTAAATTATGAAATTATCTAGAGTTTCTTTGCGTGCACTCCACTTCAAACTTACCACTTTTCAGATGGTATATAAAATTGGACCAGTGAGTTCCAGTACCATAACTGCCTTTAACTTTGCAATTGTCCTTACAGCCATGTCTGTCGTAGGTTGCATGAGCATTATTGGAACCCCAACATTCTTCCCAATACTGCACACCAAAGTAGGTATAGCCTAGCTTCTCCGCTTCCTTGCGGCACACTTCGAAGATATGTTTGTAGTCACTTGAATAAACGGTCTTGAAATAGTTTTGCATGGCTCGGTCTCTAGTGTCTGCGTAGCAGCCAAGAGGCTCCCAATCTACGAAGAAAACAATAAAAACAATGTCATCAACAAAGGGGAAGGAAACGTAGGAGTGCCGAACCGGTGGATCGAGCGAAGAAGGGACTTCAAAAAGGAAAGAAGGAGCGAAGCTACGAAAGAGAGAAGAAACTGATTTAGAACAAACTAAGAACAAAGAAGGCAAACAAGTAAAGTAAGGTTATTACAAGGTTATTACAAGAAGGGACGGAAAAGAATGTACCGAAGGCAGGAGCTAAGAAATGATAAAGACGCTCAGTACAAACATGACACGCGAAAAAATATAGATAGATAGATATATAAACAAAAATGCCAAATACAGTCAAAATAGAAATATAAACTTTGATAAATGATAAATGATATGGTGTATCCTTGTCCTACCAGCAGCATTCGAACCATGAATAGCTATCAGACCAACAAGCAACAGCCACAACGTTGTCCTTTCCATGTCGAGAAGGTGCCTAAAACAAAACAGCATATCATAAGCGATAAAAGGACATCAATTGAAAGTGCGATCCAACAAAGACGTGTACCTATGCTTAACACTTCAGGCTTGTACCTAGGCCGTCAGTGACCCTCTTATTTATAGTTAAGGTTTTCCTATTTAATTACCAATAACTGTCACTTCGTATTTGGCATAGAAATGAAACATTTTATCTAAGAAAATAGTATCTCAAAACTGTTTACCGACTTAGAAACTAATTTATACTAATGTGTAGCATTGTCATGCGGTTACCGATGATTCGGTTTCGATGATTCAGTCCACAAGGAATCGCCGGGATTTTTTTTGCGTTGATTTTATTTTTGTTGTTGTTTTTCCAAACCAATTGTGCCTTCGCCCGTCCACATTGGATACAATGGCACTGTATTTTCCATAAATGTTTTCTTGTTTACGTGTTTTAAGTTTTCAAAAGTTCAGTGACAAAAATACCATTGTTGTGGAGACGCGCCTCAGCTGTAAAGAATTTTCAGTTGGCGATATTAAAGTGGAACGTGAATTGGCTGTTCATTGTTTAATTGGCAATTAGTTGCTTATGGTTACCTTGACCTCGTGGAAGACATGCTTGTTCGTGCTTGTTTTAATTTTAAAAAATGGATTTCAACAAGAGATTTGTTTCAGATAAATGTTAAAACTTTTAAAATTGTTTATCTTATTTTACACAAGGGAGTCGAGTGATGAGAGTCGCTTCTTACCGCTGTGGTGTCTGGTTCAATTGCTGGAACGGGCGTTCCATGTGAGATGTGTTTGTCAGTTCGTTCTCTCTCTTGCTTCGAGGGTTGTAAACCTTGTATCCAAGAACAATCATAGTAATCGCTTACGTCACCTATCAATACTCATCTCACTAGTTCGTTTTTGCTGAAGGAAGAAAACCGGAATATCCGGAGAAAAACCCTCAAAGCAACTGGGAGAAAACGAACCGACAAACTTGGTAATTGAACCAGGCACCACAGCGGTGAGAGGCGTAACCACTCGACCACCCATACTACGACCACAACGACAATCCATAACCATATGAAAGTCTTACCAAAGCATTTTACAAATTCAGTACTCGTTTTTCTGTAAATAATGAGTGGTTCGTGAGAAATTGTTTGTGTTTCCTGATAATAATCTGATCCTCTCATAGTATACACATATTTCAAAAACGTTGACAACGGTCGATCTGAAATGGATGTACTGAGATCAAGACGAAATATGGGAAACTGAGGCTCTTTCGTTGGTAACATGCGAAATTCATTCATTCGACCTAAAGCTTGGAATCACGCTTGGTGTTCGAACAGGATATGGCTGACGTTAACGTGAATCATCCAATTCAGATCGACCGTTTTTTTAAATAGGTGTATAATAGAAAAGGTTCCAATAAGCTAGAATCAAAGTTGAGCAGAGTTCGAGCTTTCGGCTCCCTATCGGAGTTTTTATCAAGTCAATTTTCTATATCGTTTTTTAGGTGTGGGGTTTTTTTTCAAAAAGCTTGAATTCTTTAGTTTTACACTAGTAACGGATTTGTAGCACAAAAATCCAATTATCTTTTTTTTTTGGCATTTTGATCTAATGGATAATTGTACCAACAGCCTGCAGAGTGTCAAATGGGTTTCGGCATATTGTCGCTCAGGTAAGATATTCTAAGGATTCAGAGTTCGTAGGATGACCATTGCACCTCGATGTTCAGTATTGCTTATTAAGTTATCGTTAATTTGCGAACAAATGATCACATTGAATTTTTAGTAATCTTTAAAAAGTTTGAAGATGTGAAACTTACACCCCTTCTTTCTTTGAGGTGGCATGTTTATCAATTTAAAAGTATTTTAATAAACGATTTCAAATATTGGTTTTCTATGTAAATAAATAATGATGACTAAAATCACATTAACCGTAAAATTAAAACAACTTTTATTGATTTATCAATAAGCTTTTTATTTTTTTACTATACCCAACCTTTAACGGCTTTTACAAATATTCCCTTAGTCAGATCGATCTGAAAATTATACCAGTTGTTGGTCTTAGATCGGTGTATATCGTGATGTACATTTCATTGAAAATAACATTACTATGGCAACGATAAACGCTATCCTAAACAAAGACGAAAATGATACGCTCATACAAAAAAAACTCATTTATAAATTAACAATGATGTGGGATCTATTGTTTAGGAGTTTTTCTACAATCGAAAAAAACTCTAGTTGTTTACATGCAACTGGAAAACATTATAAAAAACGATAGAAATATTTTGTAGCTTCAAGACTTACAAAGTGACAATTTCCGAAAATAATGATTGCCAAAACATATTTGTAGTTGGGTTGCGAAATTCGATCGCTATTCAATACAGATTGTTGCTTGAGCTTAACCAACAGTTCACATATGTCGTGAGTGAAGGCTTGCTATACTGTATGTATTAGATCACACTGACATTTCGTGAGTCAGTGCATTATTATACTTTCTATTAGTGGCGTAGTCAATGGTGTTGCCGATTCTAATTGTTGTCTTCTCAAATTACGACCAACCGACGGGCAATTTCAACTTAATGCATGACTTTGACCCGCCTTCAAAGAATCCTATAGATACACCTATTTTTAATAAAACGTTGTCTCGTTCAAAGCAACAAGCGTCAAGCCAATACCTAAATGAATGTTGGTTATGTGCTGGCAAATTGTTTTTATAATTTGAATAATTTGTGATTTAAAAATTACTATTGACTATTGGCTATGAGAGGACTAATTTCAAAATGTGAAGATTTTCACGTGCTTGTTTGCATATCACACTTCGTTCCTGATTTGAATAATTTGCAGACACAAAGCCAGCATTCACTTCGGCGTTTTTTGAAATAGGTTTATATCCGTTCCTGCTATGATACTGATTTGAAACCAATTTTAGGGACTAGCGGTTCAACTCAGTACCAGTTTGAATTACCAAATGAAAGACACACAAGAAAACCATGCTTACCAAATATAAGAGGAGTTTCAGTTTACGAATATGTGTATTGCATGTGCGCAAAAAAAAAACACTGGAATAAAAATTAATTAATACGTTTTGTGAAATAGCTTTTAGCAAAGAGTTCGCCTCCTGGTTTTTAGACCCGATAAAACACGTGCGAGTTTATTGAACAGCTTCAAAAACGATCTTCCAACATGATACATTTTCGGATGATTTCAGTAAAGAAAATAGCAAGGAAAACGCAAACATAGCGCAGTATCGTGTTGCTTCTAATACCTCACACTGCGCACTATACAATGTTCCGAAAGTGTGACCAAGGAGCAATCTTTCGACAGCATTTATGTCGTCCCGTACAGGGAACTGGAAGGTCATGCACAGCACGAAAACTATAATTATTATAATTAAGCTACTTTAACTCTTTGCTTAAACCTGCTTATAGTTCTTAGTCTAACATTAAGCTGTGTAAAGTTCAGCTTTAAGCACTCGTGGCATAAAGTGAACGTATTCGTAAATATAGCGTAAAGCCCATTGTGAATTTTACCTGACTTAACTTAACTCTAACTTAACCTGTTTTCATGTTGGATTTACAGGTTCACTTAAGGTGCAGTAACTGAATACGGGCAACAAATTCGTGCAACTTGTCGCGCAACATTGTTGCGTTGCAAGTTGCAGAGCAATGTTTCTCGTATTACCACCGTTCGCGCAACTCGTCGCGCGACACATTTTCGTGTTGCAAATTGCAAAACTTTGTTGCGCAAAGTAGAAGCTCTTTCTACTTCATGCAACAAAGTTTTGCAACCTGCAACACCGAAATTTAATTTGTTGCGCGACAAGTTGCGCGAACGATGGTAATACGAGAAAAATTACTCTGCAACTTGCAACGCAACAATCTGAACAATGTTGCGCGACAAGTTGCATGATGTTGTTGCCCGTATTACCGCACCTTTAAATATGGCATATTTTACTTCATGTCTCGTTCTTTTAAATGAAAGCTGAACTTGGCGGCACTAAAACTATTACCCCGTTCACACCAAGGCTTAAACATGGTTTAAGGTGGTTTAACTCTAAACAGGTTTAGAAAATTATCTACAGACGTCATAAAACTTTTGGCACAAAACTGCTAGTAAACTATCCTTTATGTTGCACAGTATTAATTCCAGGTAGTTTGATTCTTGTGAAATTAAATGCCCTCGAATTAGAGAAGCGAGAATAAACCTAGTTTAACTAAACAAGGTTTGGTGTGAATGGGGTATATGACTCGTTAATAATTATGCCTACTGATGTTACTTTTGCAATATTCACTAGCATTAGCCACTATCAAATCGAGCAGTGGACTGGGAATGAGTTTATTAAAATTAATGTAATTACGAAATTTGATGTGATTTGGGCGAATTCTGTCTGAATTATAAACTTTTGAAATTGTGTTGTCCAGCCAAAATTTTACAGTGAATGTATGGTTTGGATGGACAACGTCAAAAAATTACAGAGTTTAATTTTGTATGTAATATATACAATATGAGCGGCCGATCTGTATTGGGAGATACAATGGCGAGCCGAAGACGAGCCATTGTATTTCCCAATGCAGATCGGACGCGAATATTGTATATGGCTTATGATATTCATCAATATAGCTATTGTTTGCTCACAATAGAAAATAATCAGTTCGTTCAAGATACTTTGAAAGGGAACATTGAAGTATTGTAACTCTGTTATAATGATCTTTTGTGGAATTCTATGGCTTTGTTCTTAAGAAAAAGATTGATTACTGATCCTTTCATATCGTAACAATGCTAGAGTGGGGTGATGTAATACACAGTTAATTAATGAAGTAGCTATTGTTCTCGGCCTGCTGGACCGGTAAGATATCAATTTCGAAATTCAGTTCATTCTTCAGTTCGATTGATTTGAGTTTTGATTTGATGTTTGATTTGATTCAGTTGTTTGCCTCAAAAAACGTACGATTGAGTAGTTGCGACGATGGGCGACGACTAAAGAGCTCGATCTGGTGGATAGGTGAGCGATATCGTCTCTGTATCTGGGATGGTTTGTCTTTCCAGGGCAGACAAATGCATGCTCTCTCCTTGTGTCAGTATCTGATCGACTGTACATGTATTTCATCATCGAACTGGACACGAATGTGCACATCAGCAGGGCTAAAAATCACTCTATAGCTAAATCGTTCGTGACCTTGATGAATGCTTCCAGCAACGAATAAAGTTGTGTTTGGCATGATAAATTTGTGAAAAAAGAACATTTACCTGGTTATTTCGCTTGAGTAAACACCGATCAAATCTGATAACCAATTGAAGAAAACAACGCCAACGCGACGAAGAAGTAACGTGCTGCGTTGGACCCCTGTTAGAAAGTACTGCCGCTGATCTTACCTACTGCATGTTCAGAAAATAATCGCAAGCCAGCCCGCAAGATCGAGTTTCGCAAGAGTATATAGTGCTCGGGAAAACGCATCCGCATGTACACAGGGACTCCGTCAAGATTAGTGATGCAACTCAACTAATTAGTGATTAACATTCCACGTGTAGTACAGTAATTGATCGAACATGTGTGTATATATGTGAAAGAAAAACTGATATTGTATTGACTAAATGAATAAAATAATGCCGAGTTCTATAATCCTTTACTATAGGGACGTCTTGAATTTCGCATCCAAGCGCTCTACGGGTTTGTAGTTAACACTTTCCCCATCATTAAGTTTTATGTTGTGACCAAGACTCCAAAACCGACTTGGAATCGGCGAATAATTGAAAAATGGTGTGATAAGCGAGGGCCACTCCTTACTCAAAGGCGCAATACGTGGGATGTCTCCCTAACGACCATCCCTTCTCCAAAGGCATTATACAGGGGATGCATACTACTAATGATACTAAGCTCGAACAAATGCAGAATACTCCTGTGATTCCCGAACATAAAACAATACATTTTGATGTATGCATCTACAACGTCACCAGAACCCAATCAGAGAAAAAGAAAACCGAAACTGACCAAACAAATTTTAATTTGACAAAAGGAAAGAAAGAACAAAGACACAAAGTTAATGTCCTCTAATTTATTTGAATGCAGTACTAACGTTGTAGTATAAAATCCACAGCAATACAGAAGTTATTACGAGGACGTGTCCAATTGCATGTGTCCTGACAACTACATGTTAAACATACATCAAATGAATCCCTTATATCGCTAAGCCCCTAATCTATTGTCTATTCTACAAACAGTGTAAACGTTTTGGAGATTACCACCTTGTTACATCACCATCACGTGGGCTAACACACTCAGCTTGATGGAACCACTTTTTGCAGAGATGTAACCTTCACAACGGTGCCCACTGGAGTAGAGGATGGGGCAGTAAGGTACACCGAGACATATCCTGCTCTGGCTTTTGTCACCGTCAGTGAATTTCTGAACTCCACTTTGACATTCGCTGGTGCTGCAGATACGCTGACAGTAAATCTCTTGCTTCCACTGCCAGCGTAGTCAATGGCAGCTCGGAAAGATGATCGTTTACCTCTCGTGATGGTCAAAAGGCTCTGGTGGATCTGCGTACGGATGATAGCTTCTTGTGGCCTGATCTCTTCACGTGATATTCTTTGGAAAGCACTGCCACTGCTGGTCTTACCAGACAAACGGATCTTGAAGGTATTTGCAGAGGGAAGTTCGAACGAGGCGGCTTCATCTTTCACAGACAGCGATTTGACACTTGCTCCGTGTTCGTTGATGAGGTCGAATTTCAGTGAGGCCATGTTGAGACGTGAAACTTGTGGGATGACAATTTTAACGTTTGCTGTTTCTCCTGGATGCATAAAAGGGAAAAATATGTGCTTGAGTTCCACATAATATATGACGAATAGCAACTCGAATCGAATAGGCCAATGTCCTATTATATAATTATTATTAGATCACATAAGCTATAATCCGCGAAACATGCTTTTAAAATAGCACCAAAAATGAAATATATGACATCAAAATACCAAGTCAATAGTATCAAATTGTCAGCTAAATAGAAACCAAACAGCGTGAGAATAAAAACAAAAGAAAGAAACAATTAAAATTCTCATATGCACACTCAGGCTGCGTCTTTCACGGGACGTGATGTTACCGGATGAATTTGGGTCCGGTATGAAATTGTATCGGTTTAGCTGTGTTTACACGATGCCGTCTTTATTTTGAACCCTTTACAGTTCTGTTTACACGGTACCGGTATTATCATGAATATGTCAGTTACTAGTGCACAAGCCTAAACCGAGCAATCGGAACAAAACTTAACCGGTCAAAGGTGTTTACACGTATACCGGACGAATTTGGAACCGGTCAAGTACAATGTTGTACCTCCTATTTTGCAGGTATAAAACTAGTCCGGTTAAGCGGTACAAAATTAGTTCGGACAGAGTAGGTCCGTGTAAACGCAAGGCCTAACCGGACGAATCTCATGTCGGATCCAAAGTTATCCGGTTCCGTAACGCAGCCTCAGTATTTAAATTACATGTGAAAAGTTTCACGATGTTCTGATTGTATGATAAGTATAAACGAGCAATCGCACTCAGTTTTGTTTTGTATTAATTGAAGATGTTGAATCATTTAGATTTTTTTGGAATGCGTTTAAAAAATAAAAGTAATAATTATTAATACGAATATTTTAGCAAATATTTATGACAATTAATAAGTATAAATTTCAGAGTGCAGACATTATTTATAACCGTTAAACAACAACGACAGAGTTCAATGGAAACAATTATACTTAAGTAATTTGGTTTTGTTTCACGTGTACAGTGTCGGCACTCTAATTGTAATTTGCTTTTGCTTTTCTCATAATCCTTACCAACAAGAGGATTGGATATCGGAACCACCATTTTGGATGGGCTGAGAGTCCTGACGAACATTTGATCAAATTCGATGTTTGAAAGAGCACTGGCTTTGATCTGAAAATGATTTGGAAATATAAGTAATGAGTACTGTAGTTATAGAATTTGGAAAACAAAATAGGAGCCCCCTTGAAATAAGAGCCCCCTTGTGACTGAGAACATTAAATATGCTAACATTTATGTACAGTACTTACCTGATACGACAGGCCGCCGACATTGGAAGGCACTAACAGTCTCCACATTCCCTTGGCTGGACTGTTTATGATCCACAGTTTGCCTTTGTTCATATTCAGTGTATGAGCCACCTTTGTTCCACTACCATCAGCAAGATTCACAAGGGTGTAGCGGGAGCGTGCTGAAATAGAAATAATCAACTTCGAAACACTCTCGTCCACAGGGAACGCAACGTCAGTTGAAGCTCGTTGCCACAAATTGAAAAGATCCCTTCGACGCCGTCCACCTCCACTACCACCAGACGAGATGACAGTTGATCCATCGAGGTCTGCTTTAACCAAGGCATCAGCGCTGCTTATTGATGAAGCACTAGAGAAAAATAGGCCCAAACCACCAGTGTCTTCCATGATGGCTTTGTAATCAGCATTGTTTCCAGGATTTTGACATCCTCTTGTACTGAAGAAGAAGTGAACTGGAATCATGTAGTCTAGTGCGTACCCAATGGCATTATCCCTGTTGTATTCACCTCTGGTCTTTGGAGGGGCATCAGTGAACACGTACATTGGAGAACCTGGTAATGGTTCGCCAATCTTGATAGCATCAATGATTCCATTGAAAGTCAACTCTGGACAGTCACCTCCTCCATGAGCCCAAAGACCATTGATTGCAGTTTCAAAGCCTGCACGCTTAGAGTCATCAAATTTACGGACAGGTCCAGCACCTTAAAAGATAATAAAAAGTTCGACATACAATAATATAATACATTAACGATAGTCTTCCCCAAATTGAGACAAGAAGTATACCTGGATCGTTGTAGGGAGAGAGAATGTAATCCACTTTGCCCTTTCTCTTATAACCAGCAATGGCTTTAGCAATAGCTTTGGCCTGGCCGATTTCCTCTCTCATGCTTCCAGTAGTGTCAATAGTGAAAATGAGTGAGACATCGCCATCCACAGCAAGGAAATCCTGTGAAATAACATTGGTGAAACTGGAAGTTAATAATAATAATAATTGGTGGTTTATTGACGTAAAATCGCACAAAAGTCAATTTCAGTATGTTTACAAATATAAGAAGGGATATTTAACAAATAGAAAACGTTTCCCGTGTTTACATAATCTGATATCAACACGAGGAAAGTTTGGGAGAAGTCGAGAGCTATTGTGTAAAACCGAGCTACAGGCGAATTCTTTATACTGCACTCGGTTGTCGCCTCGTGCAGTATTTGAATTCTCGTTCATTCTACAGGCGCCAGCGCGTGCGTGTATTTGCCGGCAAAGCACTCACACCAGTCTCTAACCCTTAAATAACAAACTATAGCAAACTATAACAAACTGTAACATACTATAACAAACTATATAGCAAACTATAAACAAACTATAACAAATTTTAACAAACTTTATTATTCAAACTTCATACACTATACTAAATTCTGGCATCTGATTGGCTAAACTTGATCACGTGATTATGTGTTATGTGATGACAACGCACTAGTGCTGTCTGTCACAGTTTTACGCACGGTGCAGCGGTGTCATGGCGGCTGTTGTTCCTGACAAAGACAGGTTTAACCACCTAGCTAAAGAAGAAATAGACGAAATGATAGCAGGTGCTCAGCCTAAAACGACTTGTTCGTCAAATTAACTCGTTGTGGAGTTTCAGTGATGAAAGGCAAAAATCGAACCTAATTATTATTCAAAACAAGCACTTTTTGCCGTCGGCTATCAGTCTGTTCTTGTTCGTTGAGTGAAGAAGCTCAGAGCTTATAATGATCGATGAATGAGACTTGCCTTGTTATGACTTAAAAACAAAAAAAATAATGCTTTATTCGTGTTTTCTTTGAAGAATGGTTGCAATTGGAATGGTTGCAGAGGAGATATCCAGTAGAAGCGTCGGAAGATCTAGCTAAATATATTTTTGCTTTATTTACCGTGATTAAAATTATATTTTGAACATTTCACAACTGCAGTGTATTCAGTTTGAATAATAAATGGGTTAGAGACTTCTAGTTCGTGCTTTCATAGGAAAATACACGCACTTGTTGGCTGTAGAATTAACTCGAAATTCTTCATACTTGAAATCTCGTTCATTCTACAGCCATCGCGTGCGTCTATTTGCCGGTAAAGCACTCACATCAGTCTCTAACCCTTAAATAACTACTAACATTAGTCAGTAGAGTGCATAATTTATGCACAACCACAGCGTTTTTATAACAAAATATGCACTTGCCTTAAACTTGTCATCTCCAAGTTTATCTTTGATTTGTTCAATAATCTTGTCTCCATTTCCATGGCAGTCTTCTTCCTTTTCCAAAATGAAACCCATCATGGTTCTCGCATAGATATATCCCTTGTGATTCATGGAATTTTGGATCCTATTAATTAGATCTTCTTTGTTGACCTTAACGTTCTTTGGAATTCCTTTTGCAGCTCCCATACCTTTTAAAAGGAAGGATTTATTCGGTTTACATTTTCGCTCCAAAATTGTTTATGAATCTTTAATTTAATGTTATATAATGAGGATGTGCAAGAAATTGTTGCATCGTCATTTTTATCTGAATATATGTATATATACGTTACTTAAAATACATAGTGGAACATTACTGATTAATGTGACAGGGAAAGGAAATAGAACTTTCGTTCCAGTTGCTGTCCTCCCCTTGTATGGTTCATATCAAGAAATCCCCCATTAAAATATGCTGTTTGCTCGGCCAGCTTTCCTACTACCATATTTAGGCATTGTACTTACCATATTTGGAAACCCTGTAAATACTTTTCGCTTAAGGTGCGGTAATACGGGCAACAAAATCGTGCAACTTGTCGCGCAACATTGTTGCGTTGCAAGTTGCAGAGCAATGTTTCTCGTATTACCACCGTTCGCGCAACTTGTCGCACAACACATGTTCGTGTTGCAGGTTGCAAAACTTTGTTGCGCAAAGTAGAAGCTCTTTCTACTTCATGCAACAAAGTTTTGCAACCTGCAACAAATGACCGAACATTTAATTTGTTGCGCGACAAGTTGCACGGACTATGGTAATACGAGAAACATTGCTTTGCAACTTGCAACGCAACAATCTGAAAATGTTGCGCGACAAGTTGCACGATTTTGTTGCCCGTATTACCGCACCTTTAAATGTACGATTTTTAATTTATCGAACAATCCATCCAAACTTACAGCAACTCGAGTAATTGAATGTTTGTCGGCCATTTTGTAACACGGCCAAAAAGACTGGAAAACCTAACACAGGGTGACCGGTAAACTCGTGCCCAGTCCCCTTAAGCCGGTCTACGTAAACAGCACAGATTTCTGACCACACGCATCAGAAACTCCGTGCTTTGAAAGTATGACAAAAGGAATATAATTTGAACATGGACGACATATGTTTAAATAACTTACTCTTGACAACTTGAAAGAGTGCTCCAACTAGATGGTTGTTGACCTCCACACTTCCCTTTGGAAGTGCATCCAGTACGTACTGAACAATGTCATCGATGCTGCAGGGTTCTGAGGAATAAAAAACAATTCCTCAATCTCTTCATATGAGAAAGTGCAAACAATATTGTATCCAATGGGATGAACAGAATCGGACACGTAAATCTGATACATGGTATAACTCAACGGAATTCTAAATAAACACACATAATGGTCAAACACAAGCCCGTTTTCGCGATGTATTGCATACTTAAGAATATTAACAGGAAAGGTGAAAGTGAAATCTATAACACGGTAAATTTGTAAAATTGTACTGATGTTTCGAGCCTTAGCACTACGTCGGAGCTAGTAAGAGGGATTGCAACAGATTAGCGAGAGTTAATAATATATTGGTTGACATGGCAATGATGCGTTCGTTATACTATGCAACACAAAGTACAGTTTACCAGCCGTGCACCGTGGCGTTTGTAGATAATTTCCTAAACCTGTTTAGTTAAGCCACTTTAAAACATGTGAACGGGCGTTAGATTCCATGCGTTTCCACCTCGTGGATATTAAACAATTATTAGATGAGGTTTTGATGATATCTGGAATTATCAATGTAGAGGTAAGTGTTATTGGCCGAAGCCGTATAGGCGGCTGAGGCCAATAACATTTGCCGACACATTGATAATTCTGGATATCATCAAAACCGAATTCAATCATTGTTTTATGTGGATTGTCGACTCATAATACAAAGATATAAGCAATCCAACAACAACAACAAATGAATGAAAATGACAGCACTTTAGTAACCTACAGACAACAACCAATCCGCTGACAGGCTCGTTTTTGCAGATAACTGCCTACAGATAACCACCACACCGCTGAAATATCGCTGGCGCGCACTGATAATTAGAATTATCTGTAGGCTCTCGAGCAATGAGAATACAGATACTGAGTACAATGTATAATAAACGTATTTATTGGACACAAGCAAATATTCATATTGGCTTACTTGGTTTGCATTTCTCAGCATTACATGCCCTGCCTTCTTTAGCTGACCCTATGCAGTTCTTTCCACCATGGGCAGGAGTTGGTTTGGTGCAAGTACGAGTTCTGCTCTGAGTTCCACCACCACAAGCCTTGCTGCAGGCTGACCAGGCAGAGTATGCACTCCAGCCACCATCGACTAAAAACATTGAAGTGTTGAGTTTTATTGTGCAACTCGAAATTATGCAATTACTTAATTGATCAAAAACGATATAATTAGAGCGGCATCCGGGAGAACAGCCTAGGCTGAGGGCATGTACCCTGAATAAATAAAGCTTATTATTACACAACTTGTAATCTTACAGTACAAATACGAGTACAAATATGACAGCGTATTACACGTTTTAGAATTCGGACACGTCAATTTTGCGCGCGCGCTCAGTTTGTTTCTTGTTTTGTCCGGTCGCAAATAAAAAGAAAGAGAAAAAGACGTTTGTTTTTTTGTTAAATTTGTTGTCGTGTAATAAACAATTTATGACACGGGTAGTTGTGTTACGCAACTACCCGTGTAATAACCTCTATTTATTATTATTATTATTATTATTATTATTATTATTATTATTATTATTATTATTATTATTATTATCATCATCATCATCATCATTATTATTATTATTATTATTATTATTATTATTATTATTATTATTATTATTATTATTATTATTATTATTATTATTATTATTATTATTATTATTATTATTATTATTATGGAGTGGAAAGACAACAACATACCTGGACATATTTTAGTGTTGCATTTTCGTGTATCCGCAGCTGATCCAGCACATTTCCTTCCACCGTGGGCTGGCCTAGGTTTGGTGCAGGTACGTTTACTTGTTTGGGTTCCACCACCACACTTTTTGCTGCAAGATGACCAGGCAGAGTATGCACTCCATCCACCATTAACTAGAAAAACGTGAAGTGTTGAGTATTAACCAATTAAATATGTGAACATATAGTGTAACTCGAAATTAAATTATGTATTGTAAAGCTTTGATACTTAATTGATCAAAATCTATGCCTTTGAGTGGAAGAAAGCAGCAGCATTAGCAGCATAACACATACCTGGACATGGCTTAGTGTTGCATTTTCGTGTATCCGCAGCTGATCCAGCGCACTTCTTTCCACCATGCGCCGGTTTCGGTTTGGTGCAAGTGCGAGTTCTCCTCTGTGTTCCACCACCACACTTTTTGCTGCACGCTGACCAGGCAGAGTATGCACTCCATCCACCATTAACTAGAAAAACGTGAAATGTTGAGTTTTATTCCATTAAAAGTATCAAACATTGTACAACTCGAAATTATGATTGTTTTTGTAACGCTTTTATACTTAATTTATCAAAATCGATGCGTTTGAGTGGAAAGAAAACAATGTAACTCATACCTGGACATAATTTAGTGTTACATTTTCGTGTTTGCACAGCTGCTCCAACGCAGTTCTTTCCGCCATGAGCAGGCTTGGGGTTGGTGCAAGTACGAGTTCTTTTCTGAGTTCCACCACCACACTTTTTGCTGCAGGCTGACCAGGCAGGGTATTTACTCCATCCACCATCAACTGTTGAAACAATGTGCAACTCAAAATAAGATAGTATAAAGGTATTACACTTATTTCATTAAGGTCGGGCAGCTATAAGCAAGACATCAACAACATCGGCAACATAACACAAACCTGGACATGGTTTTGTGTTGCATTTTCGTGTTTCCTTTGCTTCGCCAGCGCAGTTCTTTCCACCATGGGCAGGTTTCGGTTTGGTACAAGTACGAGTTCTACTCTGTGATCCACCACCACAAGCCTTGTCGCATTTTGGCCATGCAGAATATGCACTCCATCCACCGTCAACTAATAAATAATTATATTTATATTATATACATACGTATATAAATATTAGCTGTTTATTAACCGGGTGCGAGGTCTGCTCTGTACAGATATATATCAGACCGAGGTTTTGTACGGACGAGACGTTGGTGAGCAAACGAGGTTCATAAATAGTTTATAATATGGAAATGTTTCTGTATTTGTTTAGTCATCTTTGGATTCCCGCCATTTATGTAAATAAGAAATCTTTTGAATCAAATTCTGATAAGAAAATTAAACATATCGATTTTGGCATTCAACGTATCAAATTATAACGATTAGTTTATATTATTTTTATTGTAAAGCGCTATTGGATAAATTAGAAATAGCGCTATATAAATTGATCATTATTATTAGTAGTAGTAGTAGTAGTAGTAGTAGTAGTAGTAGTACAAACTACGTCTCAAAGTTTGCTATTCTACCTAAAATATGTACCTATATAACACCGTAAGGAATGGTTTCTTTGAAATGGAGCTGTAAAGTTTGAAATTCTAAAAGAATCGCCTGGTGAGCCAGGCGAAAACTACAACCAACCTAAACGAACCCTGCTGAGTGTCGATATTTGTACTTCTTCTTGTTTTTTTTGCTTTTAACAATAACGCATGTATTCCCAGGAAAAGATGAAATCGATGGATGTGAGATTGGAAGTGCTGAATTGGACGAAAAAATAGGATTCGGTGGACTCGCTTCACACAGAACTGTCCTGAGTTTTTCGCAGTCCAGCTGCTTCAAAAACACATTCAAAGACGAAATATCTTCTATGCCATTCGTTGAATTTCTTGAATCTATTTCGTGGTTCGTAGTTGGTGCCATCACGAGTGTTAGGAGATTTCAAAAATAAGTGAACTTTATAAAATGGGCCGAGTCATGACTTACTGCGAACGATTCAAACAATTGCTGAAGGTAAGCGTGCATAGTTCTTTATTATATCACAAATGACTACAAAGTATGACCGGGTAATTTCTACCTTAGCGATGTTTACATTCCATCCTTGCACTGTCTCTTGTTTGCTGAACGTGTCGATTGATTGTTGAATGCTGTCGTTTTTCAAAACATTTGCATGAAAAAACGACTGGCTGGCACATATTTGTGTTTCTTACTTCTAGCATACTTCATTCTCGTTGTTTGTTGCAAGTATTTCCGTATAAACAATATTCAAAATAATGTTAAACATCTGGAACTCTACTTGCTAGCTCACTGACGCATAGTAGTATGCCGTACCGCGTATTTCCAAAGGTTCGGTCCGTGGGGCCAGAGAGATGGGAAAATACAGACCATTGACCGACCAATCAGATTGCAGGAAATAATACAGCCATATAATAAATACATGTATATAGCAATGCTTAACAGTACGACACCCAAAAACTGTAACCATATCTTTAAGGTATTCGCTTTCTTTTTTTTTTATTACCATTGTTTTACACACGACCCCACAAGCTTTTCAGCTTTAATCCTAATCGTGTATAAATAAAGTTATTGTATTGTATTGTATTTTGTCACGACCAAAAACAATATTTTCTTTCGCAGAAGCATGCGAATATTTTACAGGTGCTCACTGTTTTGTGCCGTAATACAAGGCATTTCATTGATAGAGAGCATGGATGCAATATTTAAGCAGCAACACACACCTGGACAAGGCTTCTTGGCTGGACATGAGTCCTTGGTGGACGTGGTCTTCAGCTTCAAGTTGTATGAAGGACAATTAGGACGAGTGTCTTTTGCCAGTATCAGCTGCAACTTTTCACCCGGGCCGCATTCTTTGTAATGGCAGGCAGTCCATTCTGGATGGTATTAAATGAGATTGTTAAGTTAAAATTACTTATTTGTAGTTGTAGTAATAGTAATTAGATAATGTCTGTGCTTACCACTCTTCAGATGGTACATATAATTGGACCAGTGAGTACCAATACCATATTTGCCACTAACTTTGCAATTGTCCTTACAGCCATGTTTATCGTACGTTGCATAAGCATCATTGGAGCCCCAGCATTCACTCCAGTACTGGACACCAAAGTAATCGTAGCCTTGTTTCTCTGCTTCCTTGCGGCACTCTTCGAATAAATGTTTGTAGTCACTGGTAGACACGCTCTTGAAGTAGTGGGGCATGGCTCGATCTCTGGTATCCGCGTAGCATCCAAGAGGCTCCCATTCTACAAAACAAACACGATGTCGAGTCCCAAGTCAATTTTTTTACATATTTACGAAACTTTATAAGAATGCGCAATTAATTTTCACTCCAAGTAACCCATGTCCGTCATGTTCTCAATAGTGACTAACACCAAGCGAAGACAGAGTATGGAATATCTTTCAACTGAATAACAATATTGAACGCCGCAGCATTGTGTAATATGAAAGGAATGGTGGAAAGTCGTAAATGTATATGAAATAAACAGACTGAGGCACACACCCTTTTGAATTGTTGAATTATAAACAAATGTTCTCGTTGCGTTATTACTTTCCTCGATCGAAAAACAATTGATTGCTGATTTACTGATAACAACTTAATATTCCGCATGTCCATTATTTAAAAAAATGTAATAATTCTCTCCATAGGACTTTTCAGAATAATATATAATGATAATCTTACAATATTTATTTATGTCAATTTATATCAACTTACCAGCGGCTTGGCAGCCACAAATGGCCATCAGTCCAACCAAAACAATCCACATATTGATGTATTTCTTGTCAAAAGGCTGGCGAAAGAAGAAGGGAGGGATCAGGTTATGGATCAGAAAACGAAAAGAGTCAAGGAGGAACTAGAAGTAATGTTTCAAAGCCGAGAATGAGGACTAGACGGGGTTTCCAGTCCGAGGCGAAGCCGAAGCCGTCTAGTCCGAATTCGAGGTTTTGGAACGACTTCTCATACTCATTAATTATTACATGCAATGGCCTAAAGGCAATAAATAAAGAGTTGCAAGATTTTAGCCCGGAAAAGCAAGAATTCCAGTCTGCATATTCTCTGCTCATGCGCAGAGTCGAGTACATCGTATATAAATAATATCCCACATGTGTTGGACTCTTGAGTAGCATGAGGTAGAACCTGCTTTCAGATTGAATCTAATTCGGACAGAGTGGTATTGCCTCTACTCTGTCCAAGGTCCCGATGATTGTTATATGAGGGATAAGAACTCAGGAAATAGTACTTTGAAATCCATCATTTCAAAGTCCTTGGACTTTGAAATGCATTTCAAAGTACTCTTGAGCGGACTTTTCGGGGTTTCCAGGTTCATCATGTGACCGGATTTGATGCATCGGATTCGCTGGTTACCTCATGAATAATTAATGAGTTTGAGAAGTACAATGTCAGTCAAGGAGAAACTAGAAACGAGTCAATGAGGAACAAGAAACGAGTGAATGAACTAGAAACAAGTCATGGAGGAACTAGAAACGAGTCAAGGAGGAACTAGAAACGAGTTAAGGTGGAACTAGAAACAAGTTGAGGAGGAACTAGAAACGAGTCAAGGAGGAACTAGAAACGAGTCAAGGAGGAACTAGAAACAAGTCAAGGAGGAACTAGAAACAAGTCAAGGAGAAACTAGAAACGAGTCAAGGAGATACTAGAAACGAGTCAATGAACTAGAAACAAGTCAAGGAGGAACTAGAAACGAGTCATGGTGGAACAAGAAACAAGTCAAGGAGGTACTAGAAACGAGTCAATGAACTAGAAACAAATCAAGGAGGAACTAGAAACCAGTCAAGGAGGAACTAGAAACAAGTCAAGGAGGAACTAGAAACGAGTCAAGGAGGAACTAGAAACAAGTCAAGTCAAGTGTTTTCAAATATGTTGCTCTATGTCATATTGAAAAATTATGGAAAAAAATCGACATAATTGTTTTAATATATATGCTCAGAATACAACATTTTGGATTTTAATTTAATACACAACATAAACCTCTTGCACTTTTTTCGTTAATAAAGTTTGTTGTATGCTTCCGAATTGCGTGAATTTTGCACAATGAAAAGGGGGTTTTGGTTGAATTTATTTTAAAATATTACACGGCCCTTTGAACTAAAATTATTAAGTGCAAAGAAACAAATAATTTCCAATATTTCCAATGCGCCTTCGATTCTTTTTCTCAGAATAATAAATGAAAGGCCTTTATTTTTTGAATGGTGTTCAAAGAGATATGGTCTCAATTTGTACAAATTGTTTGGTATCGAAACACGGTACACGGAACACGGAACACGGAACACGGAACACGGAACACGGAATACGGAACACGGAACACGGCAATAATGAGCGTATAACTGGTAAATAAATAAATAAACTGAAAGAGCCGATACGAATCCAATTTCAAAAAATAAGATAAAAAGCATGTAGCATCAAAACTTTGTAAAAACTAAACATTGAGTATGTAAGCTATAACCAAAAAAACTATGGTCGTACGTAGCGGAAAACCCAATGTACATGAAGAGTGTAGAGCTTGCTTACCTTGTTCCTTCGCTAGCCTGTACACGACTGTGCCTAGAACGTAGTGAGCACCTATATTTACCGAAATATTATAACCTAAAATGACAATTGAGTCAGTGGGGTATTGGCAGTTTTATTAAACAACACACTGGATAATTGTTTTCCCTTCTGGGCCAATTATTACAGCGGTATACCATCTTTGATTCTCTTTGTTTACAAAGACAATCGTCAAACTAAATCTGTTTTAATTCATTGATTTTCTTCTGCGGTGGAACGAGGTTTAGTAAAATATCACTTTGAAAAACCTGAATTCTTTTATCCAGTTTTTAAAGAAAGAATAGTCATTTAGTAATTCAGCAGCCAAACACTCATTGATGGAGTTTTACAGCTAGTTACTCATGGCTGCATAGTGGCTCCAAACTGTCATATTTACAAAATGGATTTTTTTACTCTACTTTTGTTATTTTGCTGTGGTCGGATTTCACGAAATTTGTATGGAATTTCCAAAACTATTGCTTGACAGCAATTTAATCCTAAGCTTAAGATAATCGTGGTAGGTTTTCATTTAATTATATCCACGTTGCTACCTCATGGAAATACACATAACAATGGTCTGCGTCGGCAGAAACTATGAAAACACAATTGCCTTTGATAAATTGACCCTCCAGATTATTTCTCAATAGAATTAAACATTCAAAGTGAAATTGCTATAATAGTTTTTCGATGATTTCCATTGAGATGTAATTAATTTTAATTCATTTATTTTCAATCAATTTTTGCTTGGGCCACTTTCATTTATTTTTGCTTGAAGCATTTCTATCATGTTCCATATCACGCTGTGAGTAGTGATGATAAAACCAATTATACAATGTTAACAAATTAATAAAATGTCAAATTTATTTCCAAAATATTTCCTCAAATAATTTGTGATATTTCAACAACATATTGTTAAGACTAATAGCTCCAATAATACATAGCAGGGTATCAGTCAGTAAAGAACGTCCATTGAACACCCGGGGGGGTACTCCCCTATATACGCTATACGGGTATGTGCCGCGGGATAGGGTATGGTTTTTGAGCTCCCAGGTCTGGGATAGGGTATCATTTTTTGCCCTTTTTAGCTGAGATCGTGTACGTTTTGGTCTGGTATAGGGTATGGTTTCCGCAATAATGCCACTATCAGTCGCTATCAGTTTACATATCCCTTTAGCACGCTTTCGATCTGGGATTAGTCTGGGATAGGGTGTACATTTTCAAGCTTTAGTCTGGAATAGGGTATGGAAAATCAAAATTTTAAGTCTGGGATAGGGTCAGGTTTTTGAGGTGTCCGCGGCACACCCCTACCAGAAAATACCCTCAGTTTTATTTAGATTTTAACTTGCTTCTCTACATAGCTTCTTATGTAATAGTTAAATCCAAGCACGATCCAATGATGATGTTTGGAATGGATCACTTATTAAAGCTCCAATGAACTAAAATTCCCCCAAGAAATAACCTTCAAGAAAAACGTTAGGGTTAGGGTTAGGGTTAGGGTTATCAAATTTCATCCTAAACTGTTCTTCAAACTCAACTTTTTTGTCGGCTTTATCTCATGTTTTAAAACATTTCATTAATCGTCTAATTATTGCTCAAGCCTTCTATTATTTTAAGTTTGTTGTTGTTTAGATCATTTCGGCATATGAGGAAGGTATGCTCTAGAAACTCGTCAGTTTTCTGTATTCCTTCTTGTCCTTTTCCTTTGTCAGTGTCCAGAATTAGAATTACAGCAAGTGAAAATTCAGAAATTTCAATGATCAACCTCTCCAGAATTTGACATTCCTGAGACCTTGGGTTTTTAATTCTGTTTGCTCTCAGTATCTCAAATAATTTCAAATAAATTCATATAACAAATAAAGATAAAAGCTGCTAGGAATTCAATTTTCTGTATTTGTTAAGTGGAGATTTTTATGCTTCCTCCGTCACCACTTCTGTGGTAACTATTCAGTGTTATTTTACTGCATGTTTTCGTCACCAAAATAGCGCGCGCTCTGAAATCAATCGGAATTTCAAATTGTTTTATTTGAATTTCGAGTTATGGAGCACTTGGGAATTTGGGAGAGCACTTGCTTCTCTCGTGCTCTCCCAAATTCCCGCGTGCTCCATAACTCGATGGACGCACGCTAAGCGTTGACCATTCCTTAATTAAACAGCAGTAAATTTATTTACATTTTGGGAGTTAGTCCTTCGTTGGAATAAAAGAGAAATTGGGAAGTATTTAAAGCTACTGGTCAATTTGAACTCGATAAAATAAAACAACTTGAACAAATTTTACATTGGGATTTAGACAGTACACTAGTATGGGCTGCGTCGGTGTGTAAAGATAAATTCAAATATATCAGTAAAATATCAATTTCAAAATATAATATATATTTTATTAATGACAACCACAAAAGGAAGAAATAAAAAGGTGCTATATTTCGACTTGTTAACAATTATAAATGGTTGAGTTGAGAATCTTTCAAATTGTATATTTCTTAATCGTATTTCGGAAACTTTCTCTTTGCAGATTGTTATATGATTGTATGTGTTGGGTTTCTTGGGAGTGGACGTTTCCGCCAAAACGTCGGTGACTATGTCAAAAACATTGCAGAACAACTCCCAAGAAACCCAAAACATACAATTGTGTATTTCTCTTGTTAATTTATGTTTTTTATTTAGTTTTTTATTTAGTTTTTTTTATATTTACAATTTTGCCCAATGGCAGGTAGGCGTTACAAAAGAACACGAAGTCCCCTACTAAGTAATAATAATAATAATAATAATAATAATAATAATAATAATAATAATAATAATAATATCCACCCATCACAACCCTTGTAAAAAAATCTAACCAACCCTAACCAATGTTTGTTACTGAAGTACTGAACAAAGCTTTGCCTGGAGGATCTAGAGTTACGGACATTCATCGTTTATTCCAGTTTTGTTTCTCAAATAACTCATCTAAGCTGCGGAAGTAGTGACCACTAACGTTTTTTTTTTGACAACAATTTCAATTAGAAAGTCGGCGAACAATGTGAAGCAATTTTGTTTTGCCGAGCGGTTGCTTGATGTTCGATACCACACTGGGTGTAGCATGGTTAAACTAATTACGTTAAATTAGATTCTAATGATTCGTCATATCTCAGCAACATATTAGTAACAGAGTGGAGAGGAATAGACATTTTAATATCCACCCTACTTAATTTTTAGGCCATTTTTCTCCCTCCTCCCTGGTTTTTTTTTGGGTTTCTCCCTCCTTCCTCTCTCCTCCCTGTTTTTAAATTTCGGTCCTCCCTCTATATTTTTAGCGCTAGACATTTTTCCCTCTTCCCTGATCTGTTCCTCTCCGCTCTTAACACTGCTCACCAGATGGAAATATTTCAGACATAAGATTGAGCAATCCATTTAGCAAGCCATCAACTAAACTTAGCAAATTCATATATATAAATAACTTCAATAATATGGTATATTCAGATTATTAATCAATTGATTGAGAATTAATAATAATTAACATGTGTTTCTGAAGAAATTTATTACTGAAGAAATATTATAAAATGAGTTAAAACGGTTTTCCGTGTTATATAGCCTGATCTACACACGCGTGATGTTGGGAGAATACGAGAAAAGCGTAGAAAACCACGAGTCGTATACAGCTATTTCAAAAAACATTGTCTTGTGCTTCGTGCGCATTGCACATTGCGTTTTGCATATGATTATACTGAGAATCATTTTTCTACTCACTGAGCTCAAAATGTCGACAAACCAAATAACTTTCCATCGAAACCAATCGATATCACTATATATATGGTGGCGGCATGACTGTTTTATACACCTAAGACGCATTTTAATCATCGAATACACTACACACAAAGTGCAACAATACGCAATACGCACGAAACACGAGACAACCTTTTTTGAAATAGCTGTATCCAGGAGGGAGGGGGAGTCTCTAAGCAAACGGCGATACAGTGTTGTTGCATGGTGTGACGTCACGTCTCAGTTGGATGATTTTCAGAATGGTTCCAGACTTTCAGACGGCGAGTGCAGGGATAAAATCTTGAAAATATGCTTATTACGATCAACAGTGGATTTGGTTTGAACATTTTTGGACAGAAGAGTTCTCTTATGATTGAATTTCGGTAAAACTTAGCCAGGATTTGCCGATCAGCAAGTTGTTTTCGGGTTTTAAACATAATTCGCGGTAATCAAAATGGAGTGAAGATTTCAGCAAACGTGAAAGATGCAAACTATTAAATATTGTGAAGCTGAAATAGCATAACTCGAATCCACCATAGGTTTAATAGGGAAGGGTTCAAACTTTATCCACGTGGATTTTTGTGACCTTGGCTTCGCTAGAACTCCATGTCAATCCTTTTGAACTTCAAAGTTGATATTTGGGTCAACGATCTGTATCAGTACGGGCCACGCGTGTTAACACAGGCAGGCCAAGCAGTTACTTGGATTATTTTTGAGTATGGAAATGTTCCAGACTTTCAGACGGCGAGTGCAGGGATAAAATCTTGAAAATATGCTTATTACGATCAACAGTGGATTTGGTTTGAACATTTTTGGACAGAAGAGTTCTCTTATGATTGAATTTCGGTAAAACTTTGCCAGGATTTGCCGATCAGCAAGTTGTTTTCGGGTTTTAAACATAATTCGCGGTAATCAAAATGGAGTGAAGATTTCAGCAAACGTGAAAGATGCAAACTATTAAATATTGTGAAGCTGAAATAGCATAACTCGAATCCACCATAGGTTTAATAGGGAAGGGTTCAAACTTTATCCACGTGGATTTTTGTGACCTTGGCTTCGCTAGAACTCCATGTCAATCCTTTTGAACTTCAAAGTTGATATTTGGGTCAACGACGATCTGTATCAGTACGGGCCAACGCGTGTTAACACAGGCAGGCCAAGCAGTATACTTGTGAGTTATTTTTGAGTATTTAAAAAAAATGTCTCGAAATGTAAAAATATTGCTCAATAAACTAACATTCACTTTTATTTACATTTAATTATTTTTTTATTTTTTTTTTTTTATTTTTTTTGACGTTCAGGAGTCATTTAGTGGTATTCTTAGCCCTCTGAACCCCACTTCGGAACGTCAAAAAAATAAAATTAAAATAAACAAATGTAAATAAAGGTGAATGTCAGTTTATTGAGCAATATTTTTTACATTTCGAGACATAAAAAGACGATCGCGCAAGGATGCAGTCTATTGTTGGCGGCGCGCGGGCTTCCTGTGGCGCGATGACGACCTTCGGTCGCTTGAATTTGCTTGAAATTAGGTAGTAACGATTTTCACGTTTCTTTTTTTTTGAAAATGTTTCAAACATTGAATAAAAGTTAACTTCAATCATTAAAGTTCTCAGAAATGTGTTTCATTTTATCGTCCGATGCGTTTTGAAGGGGTTATTTGAGCGATTTGTATGTGCAACCATGCTCACTCAATGAAAGAATCGATAGCATGTACAACCATGCTCACTCAAAAGGATCGATAGCATGTACAACCATGCTCACTCAAAAGGATCGATAGCATGTACAACCATGCTCACTCAAAAGCATCGATAGCATGTGCAACCATGCTCACTCAAAAGGATTGACATGGGGTTTGTGAGAGATACAAATATTCAAACATATAAAAACTTAAAGATGGAATAGTGAAACACTGAAACGTCCTATTTTGGTTGAAAAAACTACAAAAAAACATAATTCTGTAGGACACGGAGTTCTGTCTCGTGACAAAGATGGCGGAATCCCGCAAAACTACAAGAACAAATAAAATTACGAAACAGCAAACTGAGCGATTAGTACACAACGAAAACGCAACAAAGCTGTTATTTGAAATACAAAGGACACTCACTAATAGTCAAAAGGATTTCAACTGGGCATTTAATATTTCTCTTTGACTTTTTTCTTTCGGGTCTAGTGACTAACATACTTTTACAAGTGCAAGCGACCCGAAGCTATCCCGCAGTTGCTATGTGACGTCACGAACTACAACAACACTGTACTGGATCGTGCAGCCGAAAACAATAGAGACACCCCCTCCCCCCTGGCTGTATCCAATAATCACTCCGAATTCAGAAAATAATGAGTAGTTTAATTATTGTTAAATATCGTTGTCAAAAATCAACACACGATTTTTTAAAACGTCAGATTTAATTACACTATAGTTGCTTTAAAAGTGCAAGAGATATTTCACAATCTTCGTTGATAACTGATAGACTACGGCATCACAAGGCCTTTAGTTTACTATGTCATGAGGGCCCTTCGCGAAATAGACAAACAATTGATCTAATGAGGCACAAGCAGCCAGGAAACATCCCTCCATGCATTGATGGTTTAACAACTGATGTTTGAAACTGTATCCAACGTAAAAGTCGGAACAATTTCAATGTCTAACAAGAATTCATGTAAATCCTGGTTCACAATCACAAAAGTGTGGTGTAAATCCCGGCCGGTTCGCACACTTTTGTGACACGTTTGTGATTGTGAACCAGGATTTACACTGAATTCTTGTTAGACACTGACATTGTCCCGACTTTTACATTGGATGCAGTTTCGAGTATCAAGCAAGTAGAGTTCATTTTCTTTAAGTTCCAGTGATGATTACAGATAAGAGAAGCCTTTGGTTCATATTTCATGGATGTTTTGCTGCGTTTCTTGAAAAAAAAAGAGATTCGTTGTGAAGAAGTTTGTAGGAAGTCAGATTTCTGTGCAGCAAATTACATCCTGAAATAAAAATTGAGAACATCATTAGAATATTAAATGTGAAATTTAACGTACATTAAGGGGGGGTTAACATATTTCGTTGCCATGGTAATTCGTTGCTATGCAGAGCTTGAATGAGAAGAGATTTCATCGAGCAAGCGTCCAGTGTTTTCCCGCAAGACATTCACGAGTTTCACTTCAAAAATTACAAGTTATATATTTTATTGAACTATTCTTTTAATTTTAAGTTTGTTCAATGAATAAAAATATTCGACATATGATAGACTGCAGTAGTTTAACTGTCAAAGAAGTCAAAGAAAGCAAGAGATAATTCCACTTGAAGAGTCGTTCAAAAGCAACGACAACAATCAACAGAGAATATTGAACCGAAGTAAAACAAGCCGACTTGTCGTCACAAAAACTTCAACCTAAGAGTAAAAAACGCCGATAAATCAATAAAAAACAATCAAAGATTACCTTACTCAACAGGTTGTTGTTCTAGACTCTGCCTGTCAAAATGAAACATGTAAAACAGTAGATGAAGTACGTCGAAGATCGGTGAAAACACCTTGAAAACACGACTGAAAAACTTTGCCGTATCGAAAGACTTTGCACAAATTAATAATTGGAGATGCATTAAAATGCTTCAAAACATGAGAAAACCACACAAATAACAAGTTAATATCGATCTTCCTTTCTGGGTAAATGTTTATGTACCTTGAACCAAAAGAAAGTGCAGAAAAGACATTTTTCTAACACACCTAAATTGTCATGTATTTGTCTTGCGAACGAAAATTATAACGACACAGGTAGCCCAAGCCACAAAAACGGCATTTTCGAAAAAAACGCCGTTCTTTTCACGTTTTCAAAAAAGGTAACTTTTTTCTTTCTATATCTGCTAAGAAGAGTATTCTCTACAAACTGGAGCATGGATTTTAAAAACAAAGAAAAAATGGAAAAGTTATGGACAAAAATGTCGTTAAAAGTGGAAAGAAGCTGCCATAAAAAAAACAATTTTCATTTAAACGCAAAACGCATGCTCAGTCTTCTGCACCTTGATATACATTTTCAGATTATACCAAAATATTTTTAATTCATCAAAACCCTATGAAAAACGGCGTTTTTTTACGATGTGATGACCTCATAAGGACGTACGTGATGACGTCATCACATGTCGAACTTCTACCCTCAACTAACACATTCCAAAAGTTTCATGCCTTGTGTACTGATTTTAAGAGTTTTATGAATTTTCAAAGTTTCCCTAGCAACGGGCCAAATAAATATGTTAATCCCCCCTTAAAGTTGCGATAAAAATTAAAATTAGAAGAATAAATGAACTAAAACTAAAAGAAAAGTGAAGGATATAAAAGAAGCCAGGAAAACAATGAAAAAGAAAGAAAGAAAGAAAGAAAGGAAGGAAGGAAGATGAGAACAATCGAAGAGAAAAGACAAGGAAGGAAAAGAAGAGGAAAACAATGGAAGAGAAAGAAAGAAAGAAAGAAAGAAAGAAAGAAAAAGAAAGAAAGAAAGAAAGAAAGAAAGAAAGAAAGAAAGAAAGAAAGAAAGAAAGAAAGAAAGAAAGAAAGAAAGAAAGAAAGAAAGAAAGAAAGAAAGAAAGAAAGAAAGAAAGAAAGAAAGAAAGAAAGAAAGAAAAGAAAGAAAGAAAGAAAGAAAGAAAGAAAGAAAGAAAGAAAGAAGAAAGAAAGAAAGAAAGAAAGAAAGAAAGAAAGAAAGAAAGAAAGAAAGAAAGAAAGAAAGAAAGAAAGAAAGAAAGAAAGAAAGAAAGAGAGAAAGAAAGAAAGAAAGAAAGAAAGAAAGAAAGAAAGAAAGAAAGAAAGAAAGAAAGAAAGAAAGAAAGAAAGAAAGAAAGAAAGAAAGAAAGAAAGAAAGAAAAAGAAAGAAAGAAAGAAAGAAAGAAAGAAAGAAAGAAGAAAGAAAGAAAGAAAGAAAGAAAGAAAGAAAGAAAGAAAGAAAGAAAGAAAGAAAGAAAGAAAGAAAGAAAGAAAGAAAGAAAGAAAGAAAGAAAGAAAGAAAGAAAGAAAGAAAAGAAAGAAAGAAAGAAAGAAAGAAAGAAAGAAAGAAAGAAAGAAAGAAAGAAAGAAAGAAAGAAAGAAAGAAAGAAAGAAAAAGAAAGAAAGAAAGAAAGAAAGAAAGAAAGAAAGAAAGAAAAAGAAAGAAAGAAAGAAAGAAAGAAAGAAAGAAAGAAAGAAAGAAAGAAAAGAAAGAAAGAAAGAAAGAAAGAAAGAAAGAAAAAAAGAAAGAAAGAAAGAAAGAAAGAGAGACAGAGAGAGAGAAAAGAAAGAAAGAAAGGAAGAAAGAAAGAAAGGAAGAGGAGAACAATGGAAAAGAAAAGAAAAGGAGAACAATGGAAAAGAAAAGAAAAGGAAAGAGGAACCGACGAATGCGTTTTACACCTGAGGGCATAACAAGCCATATACTCTCGTGATACTACAAACTTACCATTATTCAAAATACGAAGTGAAAAGAGCCACGCGCAGACTCGTGATCGATCAGTGCCTCACACCTTACGTCAACTTCATCTGGAAAAAAGAAAATATCCAAATTCGAAAAAGCGTTCGCCCAATTGACTTATGCTATAACATACAGCTAATGCAGAAAACGTTGTCGGCGATCGACTTCAACCCTACGCGACTAGACCGAAAGGGAGTATGGGTAGATATGATAATTCACTTGCCTGCTTTTCGTATTTGGTGACAATGGCAGGTGAATCTGTAAATGTATGCCTACGCGTTTTAAAACAAGGAAACAAGCAGATGATTCATATTCCGTGAGAGACGTTCCTTTTTGATAGTGTATTTATGGACTCATTGATTTTTACCCATATTTCTTTTCGATCTAGTCGTGTAGGCTTGAAGTCGATCGCTGAATTAGCTGTATACCAACAAACACAGCAGAATACTGGGACGCAAGGTCGTCGGATTCAAATTCACATGTGAGTAAAGTTTGTCGATCAGCTTCGAGGGTTTTTCTTCGGTTTCTTCCCTCATATAAAAACGAACTAGAGAGATGTGTGTTGTGTGTATATTAGAATGTAGAAAGGAGCGTGAGTGAGTGACGTCATTAGGAAAATAATTGTACCACAGGAAACCCATCCTTTGGATTTCTCTATTTCATGTTTTTTTTAAATAATGACTTACCTTGGCCGACCAGTTGTCGTTCAGGAGCGATGATCGACTGAGCGATCAAAAGGTCATCCTGTAAAGACATTCTGCGACCTGCAGACTCGTGGCGAGTTTTGATGAGCTGACGTCGATTCAGGGCATCTACGTCGAGTTCCTTGACTTCGTCCGAGGGAATGATCACAGACTTTGCAAACAGCAGCTGAAATAGATCGAATAATAATAATAATAATAATAATAATAATAAAAATAATAATAATAATAATAATAATTGCCCTTGTGTCTTCATTCACATTATTTGTTCCTTCTCCAATCTATCTACATGTGTTTTTCTGACCTCCCATCTATTATCTCTTGATCTTATTTCAATTTTCCTTCTTTTACTTTAACTTAGACTTATTTATTTGTGTTTTCCTCCTCCCATCCCCTTTCCTCCTCTCATCCCCTTTCCTTCCTTCTCCTCTACTGCCATCCCCTTTCCTCTCATCCCCTTTCCTCCCTTCTCCTTTCCTCTCATCCCCTTTCCTCTCTTCTCCTCTACTGCTCTCCCCTTTCCTCTCATCCCCTTTCCTCCCTTCTCCTCTACAGCCATTACCTTTCCTCTCATCCCCTTTCCTCTCTTCTCCTCTACTGCCATCCCCTTTCCTCTCATCCCCTTTCCTCCCTACTCTTCTACTGCCATCCCCTTTCCTCTCAACCCCTTTTCTCCAATTCCCTTTCCTCCCATACCTTTCCTCTCATCCCCTTTCCTCCCATCCCCTTTCCTCTCATCCCATTTCCTCTTATCCAATTTCTTCTCGTCCACTTTCCTCTCATCCCCTTTCCTCTCATCCCCTTTCGTCTCTCCCCTTTCCTCCCTTCTCCTCTACTGCCATCTAAGTTTCCTACAACTACTATACCTGACACACTCTCTTTAACTCTTCTTGTTGGAGAGTCGTTTTTATATGAGTGGGAAACCTACGGCACGGAGTTACTGTCACGGTACGGAATCGAATACATCTATTCAACCAATCACAGCGCGTAAAATCATTGATCAACCAATCAGAATGCTTCGGCACGGCACGTTCATGGCACGATATCGTCGCTGCATGGTACGAACCGTACCGTCACTACTTCCCACTCATACGAAAACGACTCTATAATGCGCAATGTACGTACTTCGTCTACCAATGATCCGCGCCTCTCGTTAGCTGTTGTCTCTTTGATCACTCTTCGTTTTTCTGACACCACGTGGTCATGTTGCTTCTCGAACGCGGTCTTCACAAGAACACGGGCAGCGTATCTTATGAGGTCCTCGCTGAATCTGCCATTGTCAGCCGATGATCTATGCTGAATTACCTGAAACACAAAGTTATATCACAATCAGGTACAATCATATAGAACGTACAATAATAATATAACCATTAATTTGAACCCTGGATTAATCGGCCTTTCAGCAACTTGACTCAGGATTTCAAAATAACCAACTATTCATATCAACTATATGTAGACCCTATGTAAACAACGGCCGTATAAACCGACCCAGACACAAATGAAAATTCAACACGCCTTGCCGCCTTTGTCTTGAAATTATATAACAGGAACTGACAAGACAAAAAAAGATAGGACATTTTATCGATGTTCTCGCCGGATAAAGCGTGGTTTACGTAGTTGGTACTCCCTGCGCATGCATGGCGAGGGAGTCTTCCAGGGAGGCTGTTATGGTCTGTGGTTCAACCTTTTGATCATAACTAAAATAATTGCTCTTGAAAATTAACAGACTTTGGTAACCATATTCTATATATGGTTCATGTAACAGGAGGGACTTTTGTGTGCGCATGCGTCGCCACAGTCAGATGAATACAAGATGTACTCGACACAAGTTGTTTGGTTCCAATGTTTACAGTTTTTGCGGACGTATTACGAGAATTGTATGTACTGAACACGCAGAAATGAATTCTTAATGCTATCTTTGTGCCTTAAAGTTATTCATTGATCGAAATATTAGAGTATTATGCCTTTATTTGATATCAAATTCCTGTTCTTTTGCTGTGCTAAATACTCTATTTTGGACAACATGGCGGCCAGCTGACATGGAGTAAACAGTTTGTCGACGTTGCAAGCTCAGTCGCGAAGAAGATGTAAGGGATAAGTCAATTCTTATACATATGGAATGTATATTATTATATTTTAGCTTTCATCAACACCAAATCAACTTCAAATAAACGAAGATAAACTTGGGTATGATGTCTGGAATACTCAATTATCCCAATCTTTAAAGTTAGTTATCTCGAAATTGAGCCGAAATCTCCACAATTTCCACAACATAATTCATTAAAGTCATGTTTCCTGTTTTGAAAAATTCCAGTAACTTCTCTGGGAAAAATCGCTCGGTCGAAGATTTTCGACAATATCTTAGTCATAATTTGTAGAACGTGAATTAATCGTCAACACATTTATTATGGTATTCGTTTTACGGTAGGGCCTCTTCAGTCAGTGTTCCAATGTTCTTGTAATGTTCCCATCCAAGGTCATGTTTTTAGATATTATGCTGAGATCGGTCAAAGTGTAAACATTTTATTGAAGTGTAAAGTTTGCATAAATTTCATTACTCAAAAATATACATTTTTTGCATATTGCTTGAAATCCAGCCCAAATCTACACAAAAATTTTACCATTTCATAGAACTATGTACCATATGCTTTCAGTATATGTTATTGAGATTTTTGGAAAAAAATCGCCAGAAGAGATAAAATTACAGTTTTTCATGATAACAACAAAAATATCTTCATGGAAAGGTCGGGGAAGACATCTAAATTGTTTTCAAATTCGACAAAACTTTGCACAGGTATAGTAAATAAATACCACAAGACACCAGGACAGTTTCAAGACTGTTGTTACAGTATTTATAGAAAAACAAATTAAGATATAATCCACAAAATTCCAGCTTGGGCTTCCTGTGCCGTTCAATATCAAACAAAATACGAATTTTTTGAATGCCAGTGTGCAATGAAAAGCCAGAATTAAATTGACATTTGACTATATTAAGCCTTTTTGTCGAACTCTGATGATCAAAATAGCAACAGAATAAAATATATAGCGTTATTATTACTATAATCGGTTTTTGTGCTTCCGAAATTACGCTTTTATGGTCCAGCGGTTAAGCGCATGCTCATGCAAATTTCCCTCCTGTTTGGTTCATGTAGTTATTGCGTTTTTGTCCTGTCCTAGTCTTAACCAAACTCACATCTCTCGCGTCGCATGACTACCTTAAGATTAAACTCATAACATCTCTCGTCGCATGACTACCTTAAGATTAAACTCATAACATCTCTCGTCGCATAACTACCTTAAGATTAAACTCATAACATATCGCGTCGCATGACTACCTTAAGATTAAACTCACGACATCTCTCGTCGCATGACTGACTACCTTAAGATTAAACTCATAACATCTATCGTCGCATGACTACCTTATGATTAAACTCACGACATCTCTCGTCGCAATACTACCTTATGATTAAACTCATATCATCTCTCGTCGCATGACTGACTACCTTAAGATTAAACTCATAACATCTCTCGTCGCATGACTGACTACCTTAAGATTAAACTCATAACATATCGCGTCGCATGACTGACTACCTTAAGATTAAACTCATAACATATCGCGTCGCATGACTGACTACCTTAAGATTAAACTCATAACATCTCTCGTCGCATGACTACCTTAAGATTAAACTCATAACATCTCTCGTCGCATGACTGACTACCTTAAGATTAAACTCATAACATATCGCGTCGCATGACTGACTACCTTAAGATTAAACTCATAACATCTCTCGTCGCATGACTGACTACCTTAAGATTAAACTCATAACATATCGCGTCGCATGACTGACTACCTTAAGATTAAACTCATAACATCTCTCGTCGCATGACTGACTACCTTAAGATTAAACTCATAACATCTCTCGTCGCATGACTACCTTAAGATTAAACTCATAACATCTCTCGTCGCATGACTACCTTAAGATTAAACTCATAACATCTCTCGTCGCATGACTGACTACCTTAAGATTAAACTCATAACATATCGCGTCGCATGACTGACTACCTTAAGATTAAACTCATAACATCTCTCGTCGCATGACTACCTTAAGATTAAACTCATAACATCTCTCGTCGCATGACTGACTACCTTAAGATTAAACTCATAACATCTCTCGTCGCATGACTGACTACCTTAAGATTAAACTCATAACATATCGCGTCGCATGACTACCTTAAGATTAAACTCATAACATATCGCGTCGCATGACTACCTTAAGATTAAACATCTCTCGTCGCATCACTACCTTAAGATTCTCGACATTTTTTCTTTCGAGAGAATGGTCTGCGTTCTCATCCAGGATGACAGACTTCGCGAATTCAATCTGTTCGATTAAAGATGGTCTCCGAGTCTCCGAGAAATGACCCTTGATCACCGCCCTTTTCTCCGCTAGTCGTCGATCAACTTTCTCTCGTTCGTTTCCTGTAAGGATGATTGATTTAGCGTAGCTAATTCCGCTAATGAGATCACTACTGTCAGGTTCATCCGTCACTTTTCTGATGATCTTGCGTCTTTCAGCGACCTGACGGCTGTGTTGCATATCCTTTTTGGACATCCAGGTGGTACTCGTGTCTTCCAGTGGTGAAGGTGCCTCTGGCATATCCTCCAGTTCGTACGACTCGTCAATCATCTCAATGTTATCTTTATTAAAGCGCACAAAGCCACGTCCTGTTGGGCGTCGACCTTTTATCTGGTAGATCGTCTGTTCACCAGCTTCCAGGTCCACTTCATCGCGTTTCGACCGTGTCCATTTCTTAAATTCCCGGTATCTGTGGCACACCCTGTTGTGAGAGAAAACATGTCTTTAATTTCACGTCAACATTGGGGTCTTGTAAACAGCAAAGTCTTGTTTGCACTAGCTTATCAACTTTGGTTCACGTAGCAATTTTATCAAGAGATGCTTAGTTTTCAGGTTTTCATTTTTTTTCTGGAAAACTGACTGAAACCTAATCATGCGTACGTTTATGAAATGTGTTAAAAAAAATATAAACACTGAGCACATGCAACATACCCAGACTCATCATTAGCAGAGCTGGTCTTTTCTCACACGTACCTATTACATAAGTAGTATAATGAGTCTGCGTATGATGCTTGTGTTTATGCTTATGTCGGCAGTGAAAACTAGGCTTAACATTTACAAAGAATGTATATCTGGGTGGCAACTCTTGCCATCCAGTCATACCAACATTCTTTCTCAATTTGAATGTTTTGAAAAGTCAGTTTTTCAATAAGTATAGAGGTAGATGCTCTCAAGTATTCAGTAGTTAACAAACATGACATTCTCTTCTGATGTCTACAATGAAGTCTGTCTGTTTGTTTGTACCTTGACAAACTGAATGTAAATGAGACAAACTTGGCGCCATGACGTCATCAAGGATCGTACCATATTCTGTATTAAGTATTAAGAGTAAATACTTACTGATATTTCAAGTTAATAAAAAGTACGGTCACGAGAACCATCAAGCTCCAGCCAATGACAGCCAATGAAAATGACGTCGATTTCCAAAATGGTTCATCGTCACATGCCGTCTATATATTACACACAAAAAAAATGCTTTTACTTGCAACACATTAATATATTATAGAAGAAATAAGGAATAGCCGTCGGTGTTTTCTGTACATGAATTACGTTTTTAGTACAAAGGAATAGTTATGAAGCCCGGCAAACCTTCAAAGTGTCAATAGGATCAACCAACGTTGGGAAACGTTCCGACATGACAACTTAACTACTTAACTATCGACCGTTATCAATAATTACATTTGATGCAAATATTCAGGTTGTACGCTTGAAGGAATAATACATAGTCAGCTCTATAAACATTTAATTGATACAAAGTTAATGATACTTTTCTATACAAAGTGGTCGATCTGATGACTAAACAGTTGGGCATGCAGCATACGTAGCAGCAACATTATGTAACTGTTGTAGCTGTTTCCTTGACACCTATAGCACTCCCCTCCCCTTCCCTCCTCTCCTTAATCTATTCCATTCTGTCCAGCCGTTTTCACCCATTCATCTTCACTAGTTCATCTACTTGCTCGTCCGTTACCAATGGCTCCCCATCCGGCCCCACGTGCCCCATCAATGCCAATCTCTTCAGACGGCGTTTTCACCCATTCTTCTTCACTAGTGTATCTACCTACTCATCCGTTACCAATGGCTCCCCATCCCCACGTGCCCCATCGCACAGAAATTTGTGTCACATCCGGGATTTTATCCTAATTATATGCTAGACCCATTCCCATTACGGCACTCGGCCACTCGATCTTCGTAAAATTTACAGTAAAATTGAAGAAAGTCAATGTTTAGGCTGTCATTTACAAATGAACCAGTGATCTACGATAAAAAAACAACAACGGAATACCAAATACTTGCGACTAAAGTTTACTTGCCAAGTTATCGATTGTAAATATCCTTTCGTCCTCTAGCGATTTTTTCAGGGTGAATGTCAGGTCTCCGTAGTGTTCGTATGTATGGGATTTCATTATGCCAGCAGTTCGATCGATTCCTGTTGCTCAGCCTTGCGAAATATAGTAAAAACAACACTTGAATTTTGGTGCCCCGACATAGCTCCATTGCTTCCAATATCAATCTTTCTTCCATACCAATGTTCTCTAGCGATTTTTCTTGAAGTTCTGTTTCATACCAACGAATCGAAGCAGTCGAAAATGTCAAATTACGAGACGATTTTTAGCTTCAAAACACTTACATCGGCTGCCATTTTCCTCTGACCTTGCAGCCTAGCCTCCATTGCTATAGCTACATAAATTTAAGCACCCAGTTTCTTTTTTACCACGGACAAAATAAGCCGCGAAGTAAGGGGAATTTATAACAATGGATCGAGCGTTTGGCCGGGCGGGAACTGGGTTCCAGTTTAAGAGAATAACCCGCGAATTTCACTATATTAGCCCCTAAAAAAGCTTTTCCCACCAAATTTTCCATACATTTTCTACTTTAGGGGAAAACTCTGAGATTTAAATAAGAATAGT